>CADEHL010001053.1:548118-638118 GCA_902827135.1 Harpagifer antarcticus | reverse complement strand
GATGGATGGGTAGATAGATGGATAGATGGATGGGATAGATGGATAGATGGATGGATAGATGGATGGATAGATGGATGGATAGATGGCTGGATAGATGGATGGATAGATGGATGGATAGATACCGATTTTTTTAGCTGAACAGGTGTGCCCCAGACCAGTATGCTGTTATTTTTAGGGTAGGCCTATAGTTAAAAAAAAGACCGACTGTAACCCTGACCCTAGAAGGAATAATATTAATAAAGGCTTTTTTCTGTTTTGAGCACATCAAGGAAAACATGCGATATTGCAATTTCTAAACTCTCATCCTTTTGTGTTCAGTTAAATGTCCAATAAAATATTGTATATATAGGTTTATAAAACGACAAGTCAAATCGAGCAATCTGATTGGTTCTTAGCCGTGATATACTGAGCGTATACCACGGGTAGAATTGTAAGTTACTTTTCACAACAAGTCAGTATCCCTCCGCGTCTGGGAAAAACAGTATACCGTTGGGCTGCTAAACTAAGCTAAGGGGGTTGAACCACGCCCCTTAGCTGTGATATAATGAACATATACCACGGCCTGTCGTGAGCTATTGCTTAAATATACATATTTGCACACATATTTTTATATCTATTTGTTTTTATATTGTGGGAAACGGTATTTCACTCTCTCTGTCTGAACACATAAACTGTTGACTTTGACTTACAATAAAATAAAAGGATTGGTTGAATCAATTTTTCCTTGAATTCTTTAATATTTAACAAGCTATTTGTAGTCTTTAATCTGTTGACTGAAGCAGGACAAAGGTTGAGTAAACTATTTGTTGCGTAATACAGACAGAGTAGTATTAGCTGCAGTCAAAGCGTGTTACTCAACATCTGCCCTCCTGTGTTAAACACTTAAACACTATTACACCGTCTGAATCTGTAATCTCATCATCTCGCGTGGCGTTTACACTCTGCCCTTCCCAGGATCTGACACCATTACGTCACTACAGGCGTATCCTCGCATTGAACCCAGATTCTGGGAGAAAGGAGACTTAAATTCAGACCTTTTTGTCATTACTTTCAAGCCAAATCTGTTGGAAAGGGTCTGTATACTTTCCTCTGCTTGGCCGGACCTTTATCTACATGAGCCTTTGGCATGTGGCTTTAGGGCACAAGAGAAAGCACTTTTTTACTCAGTGTGTCCTACTGACCTAAAAACGGAGGACTGACACTATCGCTGGACGGATAACCGGAATATAGGTCAGTCGAGTCGAGCTGTGGAGAGGTGAAACGTCGATGGAAAAGATCAGAAAGCAGACAAAGCGCTGTCTAAATATAGAAGGAGAGCAAGTGGAGACAAAGGAAAGGAATCACTGAGTTCAAACAAAGAGGGATGGAGATGGAGATGGGATTAGCTCGGATTGGGAGGGAAACCAGAGGCACACTGTTGGTATTGCATCAATAGGGGTAGGGTAGAATATAGAAGGAATGTGTCACCCATAGCAACAAAAAGGGGCAGCCAATCATATCGGACTTTCTCCCAACCAGTGGCTCGACATGGCCAAAAGCAGGATTTGAGACTTTTGTGACTAAAGGAGAAGGAATAACGTCACACACTGCATTGGTGTCCCGTGGCTAACGGGCACATGAATGAACTCTGGTGTTTTAATGAAGTCAGAGTGATGCCCCCCCCCCCCCCTCAGTGTGAATGAACGTGAATCACATCGCCCTACATCGCGTGTCTCTGCCTCTCAGCTCAGACTGTAATCCATTTCATTCACCCTCTTTGTCATCCAAATTACATAAACTTTTACTCTGTACTTCTGTTTGGGTACTAATCTGAGGTTCTGAATGTGCTGCAGTCTTTTTTATGAAATACTTGTTCATTTCTTATTTAAAAAAGTAAACTTGATAAACAAATGTATATATATTTTTGTATGTTTTTATATTAGTTTTTTGTTGGAACTTGTTGTTGTTATTACTTTTCTCTGGGGGAGAATACATTGGCGGGATGTCTTTAGCTGAAAAAACGAAACGCCATTACACATATTGGTCAAATATATAATATAATAATAATCACTGTGTACATTTACTCATGTACTTCTGTTTTGGTACTAATCTGAGGTTCTGAAATGTTATTTTTTATTCTTCGTTTGTTATTTTAAAAAGTAAACTTGATAAACTAAGGCATATTGTAAATTTAAAATCACATTGAAAAATAAATAAATGAGAAAAATAATAATACTTGTTAATGTTTGTATGTTGTACTTGTGAGGGATGTCTTTTGCTGGAAAAACGAAATGCCAGTAAAAACATTTGTCAGAAAATGTATAATCTGCGATTCTTCCACCAAAAAGATCAGCTATTTTCTTTCCATGCATTACAGTAATTCCCCCACAATGCATTGCAGCCAGACTCAGTTCCTTGACCTAGTTTCCTCTTTTCCAATTGATCAAATGTTCTTCACGCATCATCACTAGGTGTCTGAGGCACTTGTGGAATGATAGCATGGTAAAATAACCCTAGACCCCCCCCCCCCCCCCCCCCCCCCCCCCAAGATAAGCGTCATGGAAACAGTGAAACAAGTTCAAACCCATGTGTTTCTGTGGAGCGTTTCAGGAAATGAGGAGGAGGAGGAAATTATGAAACAGTAACCCGGCCCCCACCAATGGAAAGAATGCAATGTATGGCATGTGGTGGGGGGGGGGGGCATGATCCTTAAATTAAAGTAGAAATACTACACTCTAAAAGTATTGAATTCAAAATGTTACCTAAGTAGAAATACAGAACTTTGTACTCAACGTATCAAAAGTAATGCAGAATGGTTCCTATTATAGTATTATACCGTTACAACATATTATATTATCCTGCCCTAACTAATACATGTAAGAGCATTTCAAACGTGTAGCTTGTCAGTATGGAGTACATTTGAGATACTTGCTAGTATATCATATTTCATTGCATCATCAGCATATCACGTGTTTAAGTGTGTAATCGATTAAGTGAATCTAAAAGCACTGAAGTGACGTAGAAATATGAAGTCCATTTAAATGGAAACACTCAATTAAATATAGTACAATTATGTCAAAATAGTACTTAAGTATAGTACCAGAGTACATGTATTTTTTTTGTATATTTTTCTGCATTGGGTACTTTTACGTTTCGTACATCTTGGTGATTATACTAAATATTTTCAGAGTGTGGGATTAGCATATGAGTGAAGGATTGTAATTCTTCCTCCGCCTCCTTTCCTAATCCCGGGTGGGGTCGGTGCAGGGGCTGATTTTAAACTCCCAGGAAAAAGAGGGAGATGGAGGGGGGGGGGGTTAGGAAAGCCGGCAGCATGCCAGCGAGGCGGAGTCATCCAACCTCGATCCTTGTTTCCTTATATCAACCTCTTGAAAAGGCAAAAGAACAAAGTCAGGGTGACTCAGTCCATGTGCTCGGGTCACATGGTCTCTCTCGGCCCGCGAAACGCTGTAATTCTTCTCAGACCGCAGAACAGAAACAAAGCTCATATTTGATCTGTTTATATGTGCCAGGAAACCCTGAGAAAGTCAAGAGGACAGGATGGAAACCGCTCCATGTCCTCCGACTGTAACCCCCCCCCCACATTTCTTTCAGGAGACATTTCATCCAATCCGAATTACTCAACAACAGTTTAAACAAATCAGACCAGTGACGCAATAAGCTTTTAAAAGTAATGAAACAAGTCGTGTTCCTTCGTTAAATTGACCAACTGGTTGTTATAGTCTTAGGGTCATTTATTTATATTTCTTTCCTAGACAAGTATGAGCACATCTGGGGTAAACAAGATTTCAAACTGGGTCATTACATGAAACTCAGATCTAGTCTGTTGATTAAATCCGCTCAGTGTTAGTCGACTGAGATTCACTGAGCTGAGCTGATAAGTCATTTTTCATGCTTTTTTTAATACAAGAAACACAAGGGCACTTTTGGGGTTAAACAACAGATATAAAGTGGAGCTTTTGCATGAAATTCAGTTTTGGTCTGACAATTAAATCCAGCGATATACAGTTGAGGTTTTGCTCATGCTTATTTCCAAGAAAGGTATAAGCACATTTTAGGTAAGCAACAGATTTACAATGTGGCCTTTGCATCAAACTCAGTTTTTTTTTCTACCAAGAACATCGTACAGTGTTAGACGACTAAGATTGACTTGGTAGATAAGTAATTAAAAAATGTTTTTCATGCTTATTTCCAAGAAACGTACGCGCATTTTTGGCTAAACAGCATTTAAAGTAGGGCTTTTAGCGTGAAACTCAGTCTGATTCTGTCCATTAAATACACATATATACCAAACAAGAACATCGTGTAAGTGTGAGTAGATTAAGAAGCTGTTAAACCCAGGCTTGGCCCAAGAAGAAAAATGTATATTTGTTTATTTTCTTCTGAAGTGTTTAGAAGAGTAATGAGATTTATTTAGGTCGAGCTGGGGTTTCATCTTCTCTCTCTGCATGCCTGTCTCGTTTCTTTGTTGTGGCGCGGCGAGGATTCATTTTGGTGGGGTTTGGATTCTGCCTTTCTAGTCAGCGGCGGTCGACACCCCCCCCCCCCCCCCGCACAGGACTAATGTGACCTACATTTCTCTGGCATAGAGACCTCTGTTTGTGCGCCAACCAATGTGCAGCGGCCACTCCGCAGCAGAGCAGGGCTGCAGCCACAGACTGGGTTTCCGCCTATTGCATAATCTGCCCCTTACTTTGATCCATTTCCATTATTGAATTCCCTCATTAAGCATCCTGCATAGCATCTTCACTGTTCCCTACACGGTGTACAGCAACACATGGGCCATTTACAATGCGTAAAGTACAGTCACGCTCCACTCCATTGAGCCACTTTCTGAGAAGTGAGAACAAGGCTTGTAACCACTGCTTTATGTTAGCCTAGATAGAACATGAGGTGCCTTAATGCTGGAGAAAAAAATCTGCAAGACATGAAGGGGGGTGTCCGTGCCCATGCACGTGTAGTGAACCACAAAGCCGCTGTGGAAAAAAAAAATCAAATCGGAGTTTTCTCATCATAAAACATCCCATAAAACACACTATAATGTTTGGTCTTTGTCACCTTTGTGCGTTCAAGTTAGGACAACATGTTACATCACTACAGTGAGGCAGTGCTGGACCGCAGGAGCCTCAGGACGCATTCAAGTTCATTAAAATGCGATGATGAATGGTTCATTATCGCCTACAAAATACCCCACTTCTCATTCACATAGCAACACACTGTGAGGAATATGTTACCCCGCATGCCTTCTTTGTTGCTGTGTCTGACAAATCGTCTTCTTCATGCATATGTAATCGGATTCCCAGTCATCCGAGGCGACTACGTGGATCCATGTGGGGTCTGGAATCCACCCAAAATACGCGCGTCTCAACAAATAACCTTCTTATTTCTAATGTGCCATGTTAAAACAAACATACACCTCTATATTAGCTGTTGAGTAAACTGCTCGGTAACACATCTGACCCACATCTGATCCAGATGTTCGGATCCACACCTCACCTGGCAGAGCTTCACCATTCCTCATCCTTTTCTATTTCTGGATCTCTCCGAACCGGCGTTGTACAGAAAGCCAAACTAAAAACATCCACATGAGTCCAAGAGGATCATCAATGTGCTCCGGACCGTGTTGTGCTCCTTCACACTGCTCCAGCCCAATAAAGGGTTAACCCGGAGCGTTAACCTTTACAAAGAGCTGCTACACGTGACGGATAGAAGTGTGTCCGCGCGCGGTGCCTGCATGGGATTTTAGTGCATGGTCTAGCCTAGTAACCCAAATGAAAGAAGCATGGTCCGAATAAATCACATGAACTGCTGCTTCATATAAACCCGACACTGAACGTTACATATGTGGGATATTCTGTTTATGTTGTTATAATAATGGGTAATATTTGCTGTAAAACAATACACGTGAAAACAGGTGTTTCAACCAAATCTCGACTAAATAGTTGAAGCAAGAATTTACGAACATTTTTACAACCGAAAGAAAATACTTAAAAATGTGTTTCTCAAAGTCCACCGTGGTGTCTTTAAATGTGTTGTATTGTAAGTTAAACGCCGGAAAGCTCCACGTCCAGGAGGCTAACATCAGCATGTTTCTGCCTTTTGTTGCCGTAAAGATGACTGATTCATCGACTACGCAAACAGTTTTCGATTCTTTTTTGCAGCTCCCGTAAAACCACTACAACACGCCGGGAATATAAGAGTTGGGTATGCAGCATTACACAACAGCGCGGTGTGTTGACCCTTCCTCATTACAAGCGTGGCACCGCTCCAAAAAATATCCACATTCGTCACCAAACCCACTTTTTCTGAAGGAATCCCAAAACCTTTCACTAAACCCCACCCAACCCACTCTCACACACCCTCATAGTGGGGTCTCGCTTTGACATAGAGAAAATGCACCCAAAACAAACACTCGTGGCGCAAGTGCGACTAAGAATTCCTCAAAGAACCACTAATATACAACATTATGTTTTAATATAACAACTACTTCATGAATTATAGCACTCACTTACCGTTTTTTTGTCTGAAAAAGGACGCAATCCACGTGGTTTTCTGTCCAACAATCCGCTTTTACGCACCGGTCCTCCGTCCGTCACTTTCCAAACAGCAGCTCCTCCGTTTACTGCAGTATAACACAGTGCCGCTTGTTTTCAGTGGGCTGCTCATGTCATGTTCTCTCTCTCTCTCTCTCTCTCTCTCCTCTCTCTCTCTCTCCTCTCTCTCTCTCTCTCTCTCTCTCTCTCTTCTCTCTCTCTCTCTCATCTCTCTCTCTCTCATCTCTCTCTCTCTCTCTCTCTTCTCTCTCTCTCTCTCTCTCTCTCTCTCTCTCTCTCTCCCCGCGCGCAGAGTCTCTAAATGTATGTTAGTAGGTCAGTTGTTGCATAACAGGACGCTTTGGGTGCCTAGTCACGTTTTTTGTTTCTCTCTCGCCTCTGCCCCCTCCCTCTCTTTGCTCTCTTCAAATCCTGTTGCAGGGGAGGAGATGTTGAGGGGGGGTCTAGGGGTCTAGATGGAGTAGGCTCCTATAGCCAGACTCAGTCAGATTGAGGCCTCTGATTTTGAGATTCACATAAATCTACCCAGTCTACCCAGTTTTACACACATTGTAGGAAACGCAGATTTCTTACAATGACATTATCAGATAAGGGATTTGACTTGGAATTTGGGGTGCTGAAGTTTTTCCTATGGATGCTTTACATTCTGAGGATGGTGGGGTTTATTACTGTGATACCTTACATGCTTTTGCACAAGTAGGTTTGCATAGTTATAATTATAAATAGTTTTATATGGTGTTTTAATATGTGACATTGTCCTCGTTACGAGCTTATGTAACACAAACTCCGTGCCCTCGGATGAAAGTCCTGTGAATGTTCCTAACATGTTGTTCTCTTCATAAATCCGTCATACGTCATAATTACTACGGCCACTAGAGGTCGTAACTCTGGATTTGAGACAGTAAGTTTACAGTTTTTGCATATCAGGGCACTCCAAACACGAGCATGGACATCCTGACTTTGTCGTTCTTTATACTCCTGTCATAAATAATTACGGTGGCCATTAGAGTTCGTTGCTTAAGAATTATTGTAAATATGGGATATCTGCCTAAACAGGGGCGGCGCCAGGGGGGGAAAAAATGTTTTTATTAAATTAAATTAGAAAAATTATTGATTACATCAATGCAAAAATTGATCATTTTTTAGTCCTTAAACTCCACATGTGGACACTCAATGAAAACCACCTGAAAGCGAGAGGGATTCTGCACATAATATGCTTTGTGAGTACAAGTAGCTTACTTCTGGGTCTCTGTGTTTCATTCAAGCTCTGCTCTGTGTGTGTGTGTGGCACGAGCCATTTTGTGTGCGTGTGCGAGTGAGCGAGCTAGAGAGAGAGCTCGCGCACCGGTGGGTATCTACTATCAACCGGAGATCGTTGTGGTTAGCATCTGGTGCTAGCTAGCCAAGCTAACGGGTATAAGGAGCTTTTTCAACAACAAGGTGGAGGGAGAACTCGCTCCTGTCAGAATGAGAGTCTCAGATAGCCTCAGCTCAGGTGAAGTAAAGGGCTCTCAGTGTTTAGATAGTTCACTTTAGTCTAGTTATCTCAGTGGGTCTCAAACGGTTTGTTTTAAAAGGGGAGTGATTTGTAAAATGTCTATAAAGAAATAGAAAATCTGTTTATAGTTCTGTTTCATGGGTGTTGAGAGATGTATCCATAGATCTCTTAATGTTGCTCTCCAAGTGCACCAGATTGATGCTTTTAACTTCAATATTTAAAAAAAAAAAATCTTCATGCTCCCCCGGACCCCCCTAGAGGAGGTGAGGACCCTCCTATAGGAGGTGAGGTCCACTCCCCACTTGTAAAAATAGCACTTTACCCCTGATTACACCTATATGCCGTGAGCTGATTATCGAGCCTTCATTGTAACAGTCGCGGCTGCACTGTGTGTGCGTGTGTGTGTGTGTGTGTGTGCGTGTGGGGAGCGCTGGTGCATTAATGGGAAACCCTTAATGTTGAGCACCCTCTATGAAACGTCAAGCTACCCCATAGCACCCCCTAGAGAAAATCTCTGGCGCCGCCACTGGCCTAAACACACAACATACAGCCGTTCTTTTAAGGGATGAATGGCTTGGACTGTATGGACACAAAGAAAATGTAACCTGAACAAATTGTCTTAACCTTTTTTTCAACTGGCAAACCTTATTTTCTTCTTTGCAAATGTTAAAAACGTAGAGATAATGCACTGACAAAACCTTTTTTCACCCGTCATAAACACGAAAACTGTTAATGGATCAACTTTTTTTGTTGTACTTGCCTCTTAAGGGCTTATGTAATACCAAAAGACTTGCATAAGAGGAATGTATTCTTCCTGCCCCTTTTGCCCTTCTGTAAAAACCCCCCCAGGAAAGGACCTATTATGCAACCTCATTGTGTTCGGAGCTAACACTAACTACTGAGACACCAGTATGCAGGGGGAAACCACAGACATTGTGTTACTTTGAGCTCATGAGCACAAGCGGGACATTTTGCTTTAATAGTGGCAGAAGCTTGGCTCGCGCTCATTGTATTGTCACAATAAGCTGAATTTGCTTCCGCCACAGTGTTGAATAAGCTCGTCTGGCCCGAATGCAATCATGTGATGTAATTGAAGTGCAAGTTTTGATTCATCTTGAACACAAACAGCAATGGGTGTCATGTTGGCAGACACAAAGCACCGAAGAGATTTACACACAGACCAGGGGAGTCGAATTATTTTGTTATGTCACTCCTCTGATTTAAACACAGTCCTTTGGGTAATTGAAAAGCATTGAATGGTTATATATCACACTGGCATTTAGGCGGCTGCTTCAGAGAATGTGGATGAGTGCCATGTGCTTAGTGCAACATGTTCTCATACCATAATGACATAATAGGTCGTTTGCCAATGAGTCCTAAAACAACATGTGACCGTTGGAGAGTGCCAGCAACAGGCAGACGTTGAAAGGCCGCTTTTTTAAATATGTGGTTAACACTGTGAGCCGAACCTAACCTGCGTGTTAAGGTTCAAGCAACAAGACTCGTTGGTTAGGTTCAAGAAAAGAACACAAGGTATGCTTTTGTCTGTTACATAACCTCACTTAATCACGTGTAAGTTTGGTATGTCAGTTCATCTTCCCATGTGAAAATGAAGTCACCATTGAACTGCCCATTCATTCTCATTTTGCTAAATTCTTGCAAGTCTGAAATAGTTGAGAAGGGAATTTTGTAAATGTTTTTCCAAATTAAGGATTACCATCTAGACACGACTAATGACTTCCCTAACGAATGTTGTCGCACTTGGAACTACGTCACCTGACTTGCTCCTGTCATAACAACGGTGACCACTAGGGGTCGCGCCTAACAGTTATTAATATTTTATGAATATGGGATGTAAGAAGCTGCCTGTATGTGGCATAGGAATAAGAAATGAGTTTTTACCACTAGGTTAGAAGCCTAAAAAAAAGGTCTGTTGTTAAAACAAGTTAAAGGGATTTTCATGTTTTTTGTACGACATAAAATGAATGTCTGAAGCATCTATGTGTCATACAAATTGTGGTTTCTAGTTTTATCAAGTGTCTAGTGTAAATGAGAGTATAAATCTGGCCTGATATTAGCCGCCTTTAGCTTAGCGATGGTGACGTGAAGTCATGTGACCGTGCTGTAGTTCCTTTATAGCCCAACGTTAGCCACCTTTAGCTTAGCGGTGGTGACGTGAAGTCATGTGAGCGCTCTGTAGTTCCTTTATAGCCCAACATTACCCGCTTTTAGCTTAGCGGTGGTGACGTGAAGTCATGTGAGCGCTCTGTAGTTCCTTTATAGCCCAACATTAGCCGCCTTTAGCTTAGCGGTGGTGACGTGAAGTCATGTGACCGTGCTGTAGTTCCTTTATAGCCCAACGTTAGCCACCTTTAGCTTAGCGGTGGTGACGTGAAGTCATGTGACCGTGCTGTAGTTCCTTTAGAGCCCAACATTAGCCGCCTTTAGCTTAGCGGTGGTGACGTGAAGTCATGTGACCGTGCTGTAGTTCCTTTAGAGCCCAACATTAGCCGCCTTTAGCTTAGCGGTGGTGACGTGAAGTCATGTGAGTTCCTTTATAACCGCTTTTTCCATTCGGTGATTGCATTTACGCTTCGAAATCAAATGGTGGTGTTAATAAGTGGAGATTATCTTGCCGAACAAAACTGGAAAGTATCGTAAACGTGTGTTTGACTTTAACTTTGGCAGTATTCCAAAATCCAATGAACAATCCAATTGGCTTTTAGTTAGGAGACCTCGCAATACACTTCCTGGTTGTGTATTAAGTTATACCCCTAGTCCTCCAGACATACTGTAGGAATGGTACAGGTCTCAGTTAATGTGTGATACAGTGTGTTATTCACAGAGGGATTCCTATGGGGGGTGGGGTGTCTGACTGGATGCCTTGAAGGCTGTCGTCTGCTGCGAATGTGTTCATTATCTCCACTCAGATCAAAGGCTGAGCTATCTCTGGGTGTGAAAGTCTGAGTGTTTGCTCAAGAAACCTGTTCCCTTTTATCACAATTATCCTTACCCACAAAGATGTCAGCACGTTACAGAAACACTCGTGTGTGTTCGCTGCGTCCACTTACATGAACTGAAGCGATTATTCCGTGTAATTGGATTGTTTTGTGTCCTTGAAGGACGCTAAGGACCTTTTGAATTACAGTGATTGTCTTCTGTTTGTCCACGCTCTAGTTTGTCGTAAATAGGCTAAGTGTCCATTTCCTTTGCTGGTTCTTCATTTGGTATTCTTCCTTATTGCACTTTTAAAGCCTTTCCTTTTACAGCTGGCTTTTGAATGACTGTTTCTAAATGTCAGGTGTTTCTTTTGCAAGATGCCTTCATGTGTTTGCAAAGCACTTTGAATTACATTGTTGTTCAAATCAGCTTTATAAACAACTTTCTTGCCTTGCCATGCTTATGAAGTTTCCCCAAGCATCTTCAAGGTAAAATTGTGTTTTCTAATCTGCCATCCATTCAGCACACACATCCTGTCATTTTCAGAGGGTGACCCCCCCCCCCCCCCCCACTGCAGAGCCCCAAATACTGAACTACATATGGATCGCCATTCCTTTGCACCTCTTTGTTTCCTTCCTTAGCGCGAGGAGACAAACACACAGCACTGAAAAACAGAGGCATTGGACGTGAACTTGGATCCCCCTC
The DNA here is from genome assembly GCA_902827135.1 of Harpagifer antarcticus. Taxonomy (NCBI): domain Eukaryota; kingdom Metazoa; phylum Chordata; class Actinopteri; order Perciformes; family Harpagiferidae; genus Harpagifer; species Harpagifer antarcticus. The sequence goes on along the minus strand of CADEHL010001053.1, from coordinate 626,421 downwards.
CCCCGACACACACACACACACACACACACACACACACACACACCACACACACACACACACACACACACACACACACACACACACACACACACACACACACACACACACACACACACACACACACACACACACACACACACACACACACACACACTGTTTTTGCACCCCATCCTTATCCCCACCCTACCCGACGTTTTTGCCCCCTTCCAGCTATGTCTGCAAGCGTTCCCATGGCAACTGTCGCACTGCCTGCCTAGCAACAGGCTTTATCCTTTCACTGGAGGGAAGAAAAAGATGGGGGAACAGAATTTGGGGGGAAGAGGGGGGTTGTGGGAGTTGCGGTCTTTTTTTTAAAGGGTGCAGGACGGCAGCATGTTGCAGTAAATTCATTAAAGCCGACTCCCTTCTTCTTCTCTGCCTCCACACCTGCAGCCTCCTCGCATTGCTCCACCTTCACATCTCTCCACAGGCACTCAGTTTTTCTCTGAACCTGCAAAATATGGCTTTTCTAAATCTGTTTTAGGGACTAAATTGGTGCCAAAACGACTCTTTATATTCTTACACTTATCCCAGCTTTCAACAAAGACACTGAAAAGCTAAAATAACTGCTTTTAAGGAATAAGCATTTTAGAAATAAAGCAACAATGATGATTTCTAATTACATTTCACAACAGGCTTATGCATTGTACTCTGAGTCCATCTGTACTTGCACAATTTTGCTTTTCTAATCTGTTTTTGGGACTAAGATGTACCCGAAATAAGTGTCTGCCTTCCTAAAATGTCTTCCAGCCTCTTACAACTGATTGAAATAAACTATAACAACTGTTTTTAAGTATAAGCATAGGAGAATGTGTTTAACATCAATCTGGATGGTGATTTCTGATTACATTTCATATTAGGCTAATGCAACGTAAGAGTTTATGCTTACAGAATATCACTTTTGTAATCTGTTTTGTTTTGTAAATTGTAGCCAAAGTTAATGTTTTTATTTTAAAATGTGCTTCTTATAATGAAATTGAAGAGCTATAATAACTGCTTCTAGGAAATAAGCATCATTTTTTGGCAATGAGATGATTATTATACCAATCTGATTGGATTATTATCATATCACATTTCTCTACAGGCTGTTGCAATGTAGCCTATCAGTGTCTATCTTTATTTGCAAATTGTGGTTTTCTAATCTGTTTTGGTTGTAAATCAGTAAATTGTAAACAAAGTTGCCGTTTTAATCCCTTAAGTGTCTCACAATGGACATGTAGAATAACTTCTCTTCAGTATCAATGAGATCTCTGTGGTGGGGAAACGGTGTTTTGGACTGCACTGAATATTTCTCTTTCTCTAAATCCAATTGACCTTTTCATACGTTCAGCCTCTGCACGACGTTGCTACCTGCATACGCACACAAAAAACACACGTGCACCACGGCGTCTGAATTTAACTATCGCTCATCACCATGCCAACTAACTTGCTGATCTGCAAGAACAATACAAACTGCAGCGATCCATAGCAGGATTTATATCTGGAGCTGGATGGTTGAACACACACTGAGCTCCATGGTGAGGAGGAACGGTTGTCTCTGCTGCCCCCTGCTGGCCTGAAGGGAAACAGGTTTGTTCAAGTTGATCCAGAAGTGTCTTTAGGTTCTGACATTGTCATCATTTCATGTCAATAGAAAACAAGAATCATAGTCTGGACCGAATTGTGGAAAAAATTAGTGAAGTGATTTCTCTACTCGACTATTTCCATGTTATGCTACCTTATACGTCTAATCCAGTTTGGAAGAAAGTATTAGATTAGATTAGATGGACCTTTATTAATCCCCGTGGGGAAATTCAGCAGTAGGAAACAGCAACAGGGTAAGCGTGAAAAAACAAAAACAGGACAGTACAGATTCACACAGGTAAAAAATAGAAATAGGATCAATAATAAAAAAGCAAAATGATAATGACACGATAACTGCGAACATATATAAACATTTCGTCCTCCGTGCTATGAGGTACCTATTGTACTCCTACATTTATTTATTTGCAGATGTGGGAGAAGTACTCAGATCTTGTACTTGAGTAAAAGTAGAAGTACTCAGATATTGTACTTGAGTAAAAGTAGAAGTATTCAGATCTTGTGCTTGAGTAAAAGTAGAAGTACTCAGATCTTGTACTTGAATAAAAGTAGAAGTACTCAGATCTTGTGCTTGAGTAAAAGTAGAAGTACTCAGATCTTGTACTTGAGTAAAAGTAGAAGTACTCAGATCTTGTGCTTGAGTAAAAGTAGAAGTACTCAGTGTCACGGTTGAGTGAAGGAAGCAGGACCCAAGCGCAGATAACTTTGGTAAACCTTTATTTCAAGGCTAAAATGGAACGAATACAGCCAAACACAGAACACTCACCGGTGAAGTCCGTCACCAACAAAAGAAGCACCGACACTGAACACAGCACGAGACAAGACTAAATACAGGGAGGGCTAATTACCAGACACAGGTGAACACAATCGGTAAACGAGACACAGGTGAGGAGGGAGGAGAAAAACACAAGAGCCACAGGTGAACACAATTAGCTAACGACACAGGTGAGGAGGGAGGAGAACACACAGGGACACTAACGAAAGGAGGAAAACATGACAGAAAACAGTGAAAACACCCAAACTTAGACAGAACTGTGACAGAACCCCCCCCTCAAGGGACGGATTCCAGACGTCCCTAAACCCCAACACAAAAATCCAAAAAAATCCAGCAGGGTGGGTGGAGGGGGTCCGGAGGAGGGACGTATCCCTAGGCCACCAGGGTGGGTGGAGGGGGGTCCGGAGGACGGGACTAAGCTGACCGCCCAGGAGCCCAGTAGGGGACCAGGAAGGGATCTCGGGCGGACGGCCCGGGGGCACGGCAGAAGCCGAGAAGGGGGACTCGGGCGGACGGCCTGGGGGCAAGGCAGAGTCCATGGTGGGGCGTAGGCCACAGCGGGCGAACTCAGGGGGCCGAGCATGAGGGCGAAGGCAGCGGCAGGAAGAGTCAGGGGGCCGGGCTCGAGGACGAGGGCAGCGGCAGGAAGAGTCAGGGGGCCTGGCTCGAGGACGAGGGCAGCGGCAGAAGAGTCAGGGGGCCGGGCTCGAGGACGAGGGCAGCGGCAGGAAGAGTCAGGGGGCCGGGCCCGCGGACGAAGACCGCGGCTCACAGAGGGTCGGGATCGAGGGCGAAGACCACGGCAGGAAAAGTCAGGGGGCCGGGCCCGAGGACGAGGGCAGCGGCAGGAAGAGTCAGGAGGCCGGGCCCGCGGACGAAGACCGCGGCTCACAGAGGGTCGGGATCGAGGGCGAAGACCAGACAGCTCCGGAGGCCGGGGCAGGACCCGGTGTCGGCCCGGACAGGAACCGGAGCCGGCGGGACAGGCTTCGGCAGGATCCCCCACGGAAGAGGACCAGGAGTTGGCAGGACCCCAGCAGGAGAGCGGTTGGCGGGACCTCCGACGAGACAGGACAAAAGGTTGGCAGTACCCCCGGCAGGAGAGTAGACGGCGGGACCTCCAACGGAACAGGACATAGGGTTGGCAGGACCCCCGGCAGGAGAGTAGTCGGCGGGGCCTCCAACGGGACAGGACATGGGGTTGGCAGGACCCCCGGCAGGAGAGTAGTCGGCGGGGCCTCCAACGGGACAGGACATAGGGTTGGCAGGACCCCCGGCAGGAGAGTAGTCGGCGGGGCCTCCAACGGGACAAGACATGGGGTTGGCAGGACCCCCGGCAGAGGGCTAGTCTGCGGGACCTCCAACTGGACAGGACATGGGGTTGGCAGGACCCCCGGCAGAGGGCTAGTCTGCGGGACCTCCAACTGGACAAGACATGGGGTTGGCAGGACCCCCGGCAGAGGGCTAGTCTGCGGGACCTCCAACTGGACGGGACATGGGGTTGGCAGGACCCCCGGCAGAAGACTAGTCTGCGGGACCTCCAACTGGACAGGACATGAGGTTGGCAGGACCCCCAGCGGAACCTCCAACGGTACAGGACATGGGGTTGGCAGGACCCCCGGCAGAAGACTAGTCTGCGGGACCTCCAACTGGACAGGACATGAGGTTGGCAGGACCCCCAGCGGAACCTCCAACGGTACAGGACATGGGGTTGGCAGGACCCCCGGCAGAAGACTAGTCTGCGGGACCTCCAACTGGACATGAGAGGGGACTTGAGAGGGGACTAGAGAGGGGACTTGAGAGGGAACTCGAGAGGACACTGGAGAGTTGACTTGGGAGGTGACTCGAGAGGGAACCTGAGGGGAAACTTGAGAGGTGACTCGAGAGGACACTGGAGAGTTGACTTGGGAGGTGACTCGAGAGGACACTGGGGAGTTGACTTGAGAGGGGACTCGAGAAAAGACTCGAGAGGGAACTCGAGATGGGATGAGGGAAGGGACTAGAGAAGTGACTCGAGGAGGGACTTGAGAAGTGACTAGAGGTGGGACTGGAGAAGGGACTAGAGAAGGGACTAGGAAAGTGACCTGAGGAGGGACTAGGGAAGGGACAAGAGGAGAGACTAGAGAAGGGACCAGGGAGGGGACTATGGCAGCTGGGGCCAGAACTGGGGCTGGAACCATGGCTGCTGGGGCCGGGACCATGGCTGCTGGGGCCAGAACTAGGTCTGGAACCATGGCTGCTGGGGCCAGAACTGGGGCCGGAATGATGGCTGCTGGGGCCAGAACTGGGGCCGGAATGATGGCTGCTGGGGCCAGAACTGGGGCTGGAACCATGGCTGTGTGGGCCGGTTCTGTAGCCGGAACCATGGCTCTTGGGGCTCGGATTGCTAGCCTGGACTTGCGACTCCTTCTCTTAGAAGCCGCCTGAAGGCTCCGTGGACCTCCAAAAGCCAGCCGAGTTCCAGAAAACGCCTCTTGGACAGGAGCAGGAGCTGGGGCGGAAGCACTGGTTGACTCCAGACGGAACACACCGAGACGTTTATAGTCCGCAGGCTGGAAATCACACGCCCAGATGAAGTTCAACATCCAGTCAGGTAAGAACTTCACCAAGTCCGGTTTCTCCATAGCCAACCGGTGCGCCTCTACCAGAGCGGCCTCCTTCTGCCGAACACTGGACGCTCCCCTCCACCAATCATAGCAGCAAGCCAAAGCAAATGAAAAATGCTGTAATTCCTCCTCAAATGGGTCATCTGCTGGGTCCATCTCTGGTCGGTGCTTTCTGTCACGGTTGAGTGAAGGAAGCAGGACCCAAGCGCAGATAACTTTGGTAAACCTTTATTTCAAGGCTAAAATGGAACGAATACAGCCAAACACAGAACACTCACCGGTGAAGTCCGTCACCAACAAAAGAAGCACCGACACTGAACACAGCACGAGACAAGACTAAATACAGGGAGGGCTAATTACCAGACACAGGTGAACACAATCGGTAAACGAGACACAGGTGAGGAGGGAGGAGAAAAACACAAGAGCCACAGGTGAACACAATTAGCTAACGACACAGGTGAGGAGGGAGGAGAACACACAGGGACACTAACGACAGGAGGAAAACATGACAGAAAACAGTGAAAACACCCAAACTTAGACAGAACTGTGACACTCAGATCTTGTACTTGATTAAAAGTAGAAGGACTCTGATCTTGTACTTGTAAAAAGTAGAAGTACTCAGATCTTGTACTCGAGTAAAAGTAGAAGTACTCAGATCTTGTACTTGAGTGAAAGTAGAAGTACTCAGATCTTGTACTTGATTAAAAGTAGAAGGACTCTGATCTTGTACTTGTAAAAAGTAGAAGTACTCAGATATTGTACTTGAGTAAAAGTAGAAGTACTCAGATCTAGTACTTGAGTAAAAGTAGAAGTACTCAGATCTTGTACTTGAGTAAAAGTAGAAGTACCAGAGTGTAGGAATACTCTGTGACAGTAAAAGTCCTGCATTCAAAATGTTCCTCAAGTGAAAGTAGAAAAGTATTCTCATCAAAATATAGTGAAAGACAGTGAAAGTAGTCGTTGTGCAGATTGGTCCATTTCAGAATAATATATATGATATGTTTTATAATGATTGATCATGAAAGTGTTCTCAAAGCTGGTGAAGGTGCAGCTAGTCTGAAGTACTTTGTAGACTGCAGGGTAGCTGGTGGATTTACTCCAGGTGGAACTAAAGTCTGATTAGAGTGTGTCTGTCTGTCAGCCCAACCCTTCTCTTTCTTCATGTTCTCATGATCTGTTATCGGGCAATGAGACACTGCTTTAGTGCAGGTTTACAGAGATGAGGTAACAGTTCTTCCTGTTGAAACTCGAAGGAATACTTGACGTACAAATGGATCATTATCATACAAATTACTCACCTGGTTTTACCTTGAACTCTTGAAAAGAACTTAGTGATTTCTCGAAAGCATCTACAGTAAAAAAATACTCAATGAATTGAAATGAATTCAGTGCCGTTTCAAATTAAAGAAAGCTCTTTTTCTCACATGCTTCTAGAATTCAAGGTAAAACTGTCATTTCCATATGATTTATTATAATGATCATTTTCAGGGTGAACTTTTCCTTTAAAAGGCGCCCTGTAGGTATTTGGTATTGTACCCTTTGTTTGTGGACTCATAAGAGACTTATTTGACTCAATCAAAGCAGAAGATGCCAAGATATGTGACATTTCCAACTTATTTCAAACTGAGAAATTCAGAGACCTTTTGGATAACGTAACATGTTAAGCTTTTGCCTAATGAAGTCAATACTTATTCAGTATTTTTAAACTTTACAAAGCTTCCTCCAGAGCTACAGAAGACTATGAAAGCATCCACAGTGATCAAAGAATAAACTGAGTAAATTCTCAATGAATTGAAGTAAATAGAGTTTACAATGGAGACAACACAATCTAGAACTACAGGTAACACCAGGTGAGTAATGTATATATTATATATAGTTATTATCTATTTTGGGAGTGAAGTATTCCTTTAAAAGGTAACAAGTGATTTACTATAGAGAGGCCAAGTCCCTCCCTTTCCGGGGAGCTCCATGGGACCTTATTTCAGAAAAAGTATGTATTGAAGTCAATGGAGAGAGAAAGATTATCTTTTGATCCCGTTTGAATTGTGCCACGAATTACACATATGATGTCAATTTAAAAGATCATTTGCAAGTCAACAAAAGTAAAAATGTGAAGTAACACTTTGTTTGTGTGAAACCGCTCAATGAACTACATCTCCCGCCTCGCACCACACACCCAGACGGCCGTCACGTTGGAACATTTCACTTCTTTCTTTCAGAATGAGGCGGAAAGTATTAAAAGAGGTGAAAATCACTGCAAGTCTGGGCACGTTGAGAGCTGTGCACACACAAGGGGAGTTAGCCAGTTCCGTGAGAGCCAGCATGAGGGGCCGGGACTCTGGGATTTGTAGTCTTTCAAGTTGCGTATTTTTCATAGTCTTATATTTCAACAGTTTTACGACAAACTGTGACTTTTTTATATGGAAATTATTATTTAAATTGACAAACATCATATTCGTGGCACAATTCAAACGGGATCGAAAAATAATCTTTCTCTCCCCATTGACTTCAATACATAATTTTTCCGAAATAAGGTCCCATGGGGCGGAAGTAGATGGGCGGGACTTCACCTCTCTATTGTAGCCTTTTATCTGTGGACCCATAAGAGATACGTATGATTATATATACATTATATTTTAAATAAAGAGTGGTCAATACTGAAGCAGAAGAGGCTGAGATATCTGACTACAATTCCTTTAATTAGACCCACATTTCCCCTTAAATACTAACTTAAAACTCAACGTTTTACTTGGGCTAGGTAAATGTAAGTCTTAAGTTCACGCCTGATAAAGTCAATAACACTTATTCAGGGTTGTCTTTTCAAACTTTAAAAAGCTTCTTCCAGAGTGTTACGACCCTGGTGTATTGTGTGGAGAGATTCTTCCCTCCTCCTGTGTGTGTGTGTGTGTGTGTGTGTGTGTGTGTGTGTGTGTGAGCAAGCAGGTAGTGCCCATTAGCTGATTAGCTACCTTCAACAGGCTGATTGGTCCACCTGAAGAAGAGGGGAGCATTTAAGCTGCAGCCATGCCGTCACTCTGCCCTCTCTCTGACTCAGCTTCTCCTGTTCCCAACCGTTGCATATTTGTGTCCTTTTGTACTTCTGTCCTTGAATATTAACACAGAGCTACCCAAGACCATTTGTCCTGGTTTAAATATTTGTTGCATGGCCCTTTAAGATGTCTTTGAGTAATGATGAACTCACCACCACGATGTCTGTCAAATGTATTTTATTTTAATATGAAAATGTACAGAAAGACAGCAGACATGAAGTCACCTGGGCACAGTCGACATGGCAGTGTGGACGTATTGAAACAGAGAAATACGTGAGACACCAAAACGGCACGGTGTCTTTCTGTGTGACACATGAGAAGTGAGGAGGAAAATGAATGTTTGGTCAGAACAAACCTTCCTTAGAGGAGGTTTTGGCAGCTCATATTTTTATTTCTGTGTGTTTACGGTCTGTCTCTGCTTGTGTTTACAGAAACAATCCCAGCAAACACTCCTTCCGTCCATCGAGACGAGTTTTGGATGACGTCCAGTTGAAGTGAATGCGTGTCTTCATAACGTGACGCAATGATGTAATAATAATGTATGTTTGGAGTCACCACAGTGTATGGAATAGAGAAACTATTAAACACTACCACAGATATAAGACATTTATCGGTGACATTAAGAAGTTAAACAGCAGGTTATAAGATGTGTTAAAGATATAATACAGTATTTAAAAATGTTAAAAGTTCGTAAGAGTCAGCATAGTTTGAATAGGGCTGGGCAATATGTCAAATTTAAATCGATACTACTTTCCGTCCTACATTTTTGATAGCGCACAATCGTATCGTAACATCCGTAAATGTCTCTCCTGGTTTTAAAGATTGCTTTACAGTTGTGTTTTCTAAACTAACCCACTGTTTTAGATGGTTCATAATTTGCTTTTACCATATCATATCCAAATTCCTGACGATTAATTATGAGAAATCAGGTTGTGTAAATATTTAGTGAACGCACCAATAGTCAACCCTACAACTTTGATCCAATCTCCAGGTATTTTATCAGAAATATTGTGGCATAGCATTTTGTGTCTGTCCCTTTCTTATTCTGTAATTGTATATTTTGTACTTTTAATGCTCAATGAAATATATATATAAAAAATAGAATAAAAAATACAGAGAAAATTGTGAAAATGTAAAAAAAAATACATATTGTGGCATTTTACTTTCTAGATATCGCCCAGCCCTAGGCCAACATTAGTCTCTCTTTTCAAAGTCTCTCCCCTCCCAGTGCTCAGTTGACTTTGGCCATGAGCTGGTCTGTGAACAGTTTCTTCAGCTGCGCCACCTCCACACTCAGAGAGTTCAGCTGCGTCTTCAGGTGTGTGTTCTCGTGTTTGTACTGGCCCTCAGGTTGTGTGTGAGGAGGCTTGAGGGTGTTGAATTGACTCCCCTTCCTGCCGTCCTCCAGCTGCTGAATCCAATGACCCCCTGCTGTGTCCCCGGCATTAAGTCCTTTCAGGGCTTGTGTTGGAGGTACGGGGCTCCGTCTGTGATCTCCCGCCAAATCGTACGCATCCCCACATCCTGGCGTCTTGAAACGAAGCTTGTGAGGAAGGTTTTTCATCGTCTCTGCGTGCTCAAATCTCCCGAAAACGGGTGCTGCGATGTGGTGGACTTCGGCGGGGGAGTGGTGGAGGTCGTAGCCCAGCTCTTCTGCTCCGTGAGGGGATAACTTCCCGTGTTCCTCGAAGAAGATCGGACTGCCTACGCTCGACCCTTCTGGCGTGGAGAAACCAGAATCCTCCGACATGTTCCCCGCTTCCCTGGAGGCCCTGAGGTGGCTGCTGGGATGAGAGGAAGAGGAACCGTCTCCTCGGTGGAGAAAGTACTGAGGATTTGAGGTTTGTACGGTGTGGTGAGGTGCTGTATTCAGGGGTAGGATGTTGGCGTTGGAGGGGTCTTTGACTAAGCCGAAGCGAAACTTCAGCGCCAAAAGTTCGGCTCTCAGTCGGGCGTTTTCCTCCAGCAGAGCCATAACTCGGCTCTCCAGAACCATGTCGTTGACGCGGCGTTTCTCCCTCGACCTCTTCGCCGCCTCATTGTTCTTCCTTCTCTTGTCCCAGTAGCCGTCGTCCTTCTTGTCGACGGGGATGAACTCACGCTTGCGTCGGAGGCTGGACGACGGGCTTTCTTTGCGTTTGACAGCCGAGGTTCGACCCAGAAGGGAGCGGGCCAACAGGCTGTTGGAGGTCAGGATGGACACCGCCTCATCGGTGAAGGACATCGGACCTCCATCACTGCCTCCATCTGAACTCACAGGGGATTCAAGAGGATGGAGCACGGCCATTTCCTGCCGCCCCCGCATCTGCTGCGACTCCTCCTCAAACATCACTCTGTTCGGGATGGATAAGTCTCCTTTGGGTGCTCAGAGTTCTGCTCTGTTGTGTTCAGGTCTCAGGATGCAGCAACAGTGCCACCTAGTGGTCAAACGGAAGAAGGGAAAGCAGAAGAGGGATTTAGAGGTTATGCAACATCTCTTACAACACACTGTTATGTAACCCCATTACATCTCTTCAATAAAACGGGAGCGACTTGTGCCATTACCTTGCCAGCCTCATTACTCGTTCAATATGGGACAATGCATGTTGTAAACACACATCTAATCAGCCAGAGCAGACTTTGAGCATTACTAGAAGCACATGTTTAAAACACAAGAAGAACTATTTATAGTAGGATAACCTACATTCGTATTTAGGGCATGGACAAACACTTATAGGTCTTCCTGTTGTTTCTAATGGTATTCTGTCTTGTTTTTGTGTATATTCTATCTGTGAAAGCACACTTTAGGTGATTCGTGATGTGTTTCCGGTCTGTTTAACTTGCTTCATCAGCACATGTGTTCCAGGACATGTTGATCTCTGGCTGCTCTCACTTATCTAATCTGACCTAACTCTGTTCAGTCAGCAGCATCACCGGCATTTTATTGATTCTACTCTAAACCAGCTTCATTTATATCCAGGTTATTACATGTATCAATATAGGATGACAGGAAAATGAAATGTTAATGTTAAAGTAACAGCACGAGGTCACTTATTCCCACATAACAGCTGAACACATGCTTAAAAAAAGCAAGTGACAATTTGCAGCAATAAGTGGGGTTACATTTCATGTTAAATATTGTCAAGGAGAATATAGCTAATGCATTTTTGGTGTTGTTTTATTTAGTGAGAAATCCCTAAGTTTGCATAATAACAATTGAATACAAATCGAAAATATTGGTGATTATAATAAATACTTGTCTAATGCATTTGTATATATATATATATATGCATCAGAATAAAATACACATTTTAACCTGTACATTTTAAAGTGTAGGAAAACATAATGCTTTTTGAGTTGAGTTGTTTGTTCAGCAAAAAGCGAAATCATCCAGCAATAACGAGCTGTCCATAATAATAATAATAATAATAATGTGGACAACATGTGGACACGTGTAAATACATATCCGTTTCGCATCTTTCGTGAGGCTTCATCTAGCGAAATGATCGTCTAGTGTCCATAATACTAATTAAACATACCACCTAAAACACCACGGAATAAAATACACATGTTTACCTGTGAATAAGTCTCAGTTTGGTCTCGTTTCTGTGTCCGGTAATGGAATCAGTCTCGCGCTCGGTAACACTGCGGGTCCTCGCGGCTTCACATTAAGGATGGCGCACCTCCACTCTGCTCCGCTTGGAAAAGCGCAGCTCCTATTTGTAACGTTGAGTTCAGATCGGGACGGTCTCTATCCTCACTTGAACCAGCAGGGCCTCTTTTTGTGTTTGGGACCGCCTCCCTGTGCGACCTCCCCCCCCCCTCTTCCTCTTTCTTCGCCATCCAAAGGAAAGCTCCACATAACAGAGCAGTTCATCACCATCATCATCATCATCTGACCTCCCTGGCCCCGCCCCCTGTGACAGAATAATCTGCTCATAACAATTAGATAATGTCTCTGTGTCCTACAGAGAGAGGCTCTGTGGAGCAGCCAGTGGTGGAAGAACACTGCATGAAAATACTCTACATTTAGTAAAAGTCCTGCATTTAAAATCTAACTTAAGTACACATAAAGTAGATGTAAAGATTCAAAGGCTATATTTGTCAAATGCACAATGGCTGTTGTTGGAAATGAATGTACTATTAATGTCTCCTCTAACAGTGCAACATCTGCAAACAATGAAGAAGAGTAGCCTACTTCAAGAGGATGGAGCACGGCCATTTATAATAATATAATAATCCACTGTACTTTGTGTAACAAACTGTTCAAATAGTATAATCCGTCGCATTGCACAACGTCTGACTCACTACCTGGGATTGGTCCTCTTAGAGTTAGGCAGACAACACCTATACTGCATGTGTGTGTCTGTGTTTTTCAGCGTGTGTGTTTGCTGACACACACACTCTTGCATGTGGAGCAGCTGATAACACGTGTGTACAGTGTGACAGCAGGCCGATAGTCTCACCTGACCCGTGTTTCTGCAGGGAACACAGACCCAACGACCCGCATGTACTTCATCATATCTCAAATGTAAATTCCCTGAGCAAACACAGCCAGGTTTACAGTGAGATACACTCGGGGCCCAGGGGTCCTCGATGTCGGGCCGCTTCAGGATCTTGACCGAGAAGGAACCGGTCCTATGTTTGACAGGATTTATATAATGCTAATGAAATTCAGTTTTAAAACAAGTAAAATAATTAGGCTGCAATCATGGGAATTACATTTCTTTGTTTTTTTTTAGCAAGTTTGAAGAGAAGATTCGTACCATTGATGTCTATGCTAGCAACTGGTTAGCTTAGCTTAGCACAAATACTTGTAATGTGGAAAGTGCTAGCCTGGATATGCACGAGCCACAAGCAACTGTAATACTCTCCAATTTACGCTTCTCGTTAAAGTGAAAACCAAAAAGCAGGTTCATATGGTTACCTTTGGACAAGCGATCGAATCGAAACGTGAAAGAGTGTTTTTCACAAAATGTTGAACTTCTTTTAAACAATTTTTGTCAAGATCTTTTGAAATGTGTCCCTTGAAATGACCATGTTACAGACAACAACAGCAAAGTAAGACCATGTTGGCAAAGTCAGAGATTTTTCTTGAATCAAATCTTCCAAAATAACACTTTCTGACACCAGCTGAAAGCCATGCAAACTAAGACATTTCTACATGTGTCCAAATATTTAATTTGACCAGTGCCTTGTGTTTCTTTCCTATGCCATTTCCTAGAGTACAACACTTTGATACTCATCTGATCCTGAAGCCCGCACGGGTGTACAAACATACAGAAGGGGGAGGAGTGCATAGGACAGCAGTTTAGCAACGGACAGAGATTAACCCCCGACTGCTTCAGATTCTCCATTTATTGCACGTACTGTACATCCTCTGCAGCCACAACATTACACTTTGCAGGAAAGCAGGTTAAAGGGGACCTCTCATGCAAAATGCACTTTGTGATGTCTTTTATACATAAATATGTGTCCCCGGTGCGTCGGGGAACTCACGCAGCGTCACAAAATAAAACCCTCTCTCTTTTCCTCTGTACCCAAATCTCTAAAAAACAGGGGTACAACGAGCGGATACAGATTTGCAGCCGATCTGACGTCATCTCTGGACTTGAGGGGTGTGCTCTAGGTCGTTACCAGCGTGAACTAGAGCTGTGTGGGTTGTCGGATTGCCCTTACAGTCTGCCTGCAGACGTATGGAAAACGACCCTCGAAAGTGGCCTTCGTCGATTTTGGCAGCACCTACGTCTATCTTCTGGAAACACCAGGTGAATACCCCACTTATCACAATAATATTATCATGCCATTGCATATATGTGGTATTTTAGAGTTCACTAGATATTGATTAAGGCAATAGACTATGATATTCTGGTTGCACCTCGCGTGAAATGGAGGATACCGGAAGTACGGTGTCGCCCTCGGCCCAATACCCGTATGTGTGTGTGAAAGAATCAGAAACAATGCCTGACGTGTTTTGGACGTAATCTCGTCTTTGTTTACATTAGCCAGCCTTGCTAACCTGTACTGGAGAGCACATGTGTTTAAAAAACAGGAAATAAAAAAAGAACTCACCTTGTGATAAACCTGCAAGAGAAAAAGCATTTGAGCTCCATGCTGTTTCAGAAATAATCCTTGATGTGGTTTAGAACAGGATGGCGTTTTATCACTGCAGAATTGAACTTTATCTCCGGAAGAATTCTGATCAGGCATTAGCTCCGCCTCCTCTTATTTATTTTTTGCAAGCTAAGGACCCACAATCTGCGTTTCTCTAACAGGGCTGCAAAAGAGGGCTACGAGCAGTATGAGCAAGCCCCCAGGAAGTGCGCCGGAGTCTGATGAGAATATTCGTGCTGGTCAAACGGCAGTACTACACTTCCTTTAGGTTGCTGGGCCCGGAAACACTTTTTCCCATTGACTTACATTGGGAAAGAGTGGTCTGTAACTCGTTGGATAATTTTTTAAAAACTAAATAAACTACCCAGTATGAACGTGTGTATAGCCCTTATTAAAAACATTCGTTCCTCAGTTATTTCCCTCGGCATTATGAACGCGCATCTAACCCACGGGACCGCGCAGCCCGGCACGTTCATGTTACGTGTTCAGCACTACATGACTTTCTCTGATTGGATTTTTGCCATTTAAATCCAATATAATTATGGAAGAAACTGACTCTGCTGCATCATTTTCCAAACAACTAATTACTTTTGAGCTGTAGCTGTACCTGAGTCATGGGAAGTGTGGAAAAGTAAGTGAGAAAAATAAAAAACAGAAGGTTTAATGAGTTGTATTCTTGTGTTGAGCGTGTAGCAGTATGTAGATTAAATACGAGAACACATCTAAAAAGAATCACAATGTCCGTTAGATTTGCGCAACAGGAAGTGAGTTGCACCATCTGGTTAACAGTTGATCTTTTGAAACAAGTGTAATCACATCTAGAAAGTGGTTTTAACTTCAGCTTCGAAATACATTTCAAAAAATGCATTTCAAATATGATCTTTGCACAAGACGAAGCAAAGGAAAACAACATCGCAAACAATCTTAAATGTCTAATTTGTGTGGGAAGATGTCCAAGTAAACTCAAGTAGATGTGCTTATCTCCTTAGTGGTTGTAAACACTTCAATGCATTAGCAACTCAGCTCTTCTACATTACCTTACACAAGCATCAGCAAGTCAGTCAGAAGTGTGTCGCAACTGAGCAGCAAAACAACTCGAGGAGAGGAGGAACCTCTCGAGTTTAACGGGGTTGAGCTGAATTCTTCACATTCTGGCACAGCCTCTTATAGAAGGGCTCACCTTGTAGCTATGACCTGGGGGGTCAGATACAATCCTTTAAACAGAGCAGGTTGCCTCAACTGAAAAACATCTCACGTCTCAGGGATGCTTGTATGTTTGATTACCGACTGCATGAACCTGGTGAACTCAACAGCATGAACAGAGTTAAAGCACAGACAAGAAAATAGTCCCATTCAGCTGGTAGCGGAAGAGAGTGCTGCAGGGAGGATGATGTTTTATAGGCTGATCTGGAAGTTAGCGTGGCAAGGGCTCCCTCGTCAAAGAGCAATGAGACTTTTATTTTACAATATTGCAGAAGATTTATAGGCATGATACTTACATGTTTAGTTCAGCATGATAACATCAGCATATGCACACCACTTTGTGAATAGTTAGAAGCAAGAAGCTAACTTTAGGCTATAAAGGAACTAGCACATTAGCATGACTTCACGTAACCTACGCTAAGCTAAAGGCGGCTATTGGGCTATAAAGGAACTAGCACATTAGCATGACTTCACGTAACCTACGCTAAGCTAAAGGCGGCTATTGGGCTATAAAGGAACTAGCACATTAGCAAGACTTCACGTAACCACCACTAAGCTAAAGGCAGCTAATGTTGGGCTATAAAGGGACTAGAACATTAGCATGACTTCACGTAACCAGCACTAAGCTAAAGGTGGCTAATGTTGGGCTATAAAGGGACTAGAACATTAGCATGACTTTACGTAACCAGCACTAAGCTAAAGGTGGCTAATGTTGGGCTATAAAGGAACTAGCACATTAGCATGACTTTACGTAACCAGCACTAAGCAAAAGGTGGCTAATGTTGGGCTATAAAGGAACTAGCACATTAGCATGACTTCACGTAACCTACGATAAGCTAAAGGCGGCTATTGGGCTATAAAGGAAATAGCACATTAGCATGACTTCACGTAACCACCACTAAGCTAAAGGCGGCTAATGTTGGGCTATAAAGAAGTACATTAGCATGACTTCACGTAACCACTGCTAAGCTAAAGGCGGCTAATGTTGGGCTATAAAGAAGTACATCAGCATGACTTCACGTAACCACTGCTAAGCTAAAGGCGGCTAATGTTGGGCTATAAAGAAGTACATTAGCATGACGTCATGTAACCACTGCTAAGCTAAAGGCGGCTAATGTTGGGCGTGATGAGGTTTAGTTGTCTCATTTAGACACTTGTTAGCAACCACTGTTTTAAAGACACATAGAGGCTTCACACATTCTCCAGTGGGATATTTTTGTAGGTATTTCATGTTGTAGCCAAAAAGTGAAAATCTCTTCAGCTTGTGTTAATCGAAGACCTTATTTCAGGCTTTAAACAAAAAGACTGGAAACGACATCAGAATCAGGATCAGAATCAGAAACGGGTTTATTGCCAGGGAGGTTCACACATACGAGGAATTTGACTTGATGTCGTGGTGCATGCATAAAACGAGGGAACTGGTGCTAAAATGCAAATTCATTTCTGGGTTTTTGACTCATTCCTGAACCACTCTTTGCTGAAGACCAGCCGCGCTGTAGCAAAAACAAAACACAAGTTGTATTCAATTTATTAAAAAAATTACAAATTAGACAACGACTTGTTATCTGAGGTTCGTCTTAAACCCTGGAATTATTTGGCAATTATTTGGCTATTATTTGGCGTTACTGTCAAAGTGTGACTTTTGAGTGGGATTGAGGCAATGTATTATATAGTAAATTTAGTAAGTTATTCACATTAGCTGTACGGGTCGTCGACTCATCTCATGGTAAGTTAGCATTTTAACCTTACGTTAGCTAACGTAACATGCAGCTCTTCCAATAGACATACTGGATAAACTGTACAATACACAACCTCATCCATAAAGATGTGTCTTCTTGATTAGACCTTCATTGGCAATGGTCGTTGTCTAACAATAAAGACAACAACTCACATGATCCGACACTGCTTTACGACGTCAATAAAGTTCACCTTTTGTTATTGATTTCTATTGAGGGACACAAAGTGGTTACATAAAAGCAATTCTCACTATATTGATACTTTGGATGGTGGTGTCTTCTTTTAACCTCTTTCACCAGACTCAGGTTCTTGCTAGAAACCTAAAAATGTCATCTGGAGACAATGTTCTCAATCTAATCGTGACTAAAATCTTCTGAAAAAGGTAAAAAAAAGTCAATCAAAGGCAGCTTTTTGTTCCCGTGCCAGAACGGAACAACCCATTTTCGGACTCAAGAAGAAACAATGACCTAATGGTATAATTACTGGTGTAACCTAAAGAACAAGTCAGTTTGACATGCAAAAATGTACAATTTCTATCCAAGATCCGACTGCTTAATAATATTCTCAGAACTTTGAAAATTAATTGCAAATTACACAACACCTTCCAGGAAACTTCCTGGGTAATTATGAGGCACAGGGTAATTACCCCCGGCCTGCACAGTCGTCAGCAGTATTACTCCTCTGGTTTGGGATTATTTATGTTGGAAGGAATTCTTTAATAATGCTTGTGAAACAATGGTAGGAATTGTAAAAGCCTGAGTTTCCCAGAGGAAAAGCTCTATTGGCCCTGAACAGCTGTTCATAACATTTATAAACTGCATTCAGCCTCAGACGGTATCATTTTTATATCCTGGCTTTCTTCATAATTCATCCGCTCTGGGGTCTGCAGCGGCTGTGGGCAGCAGCACGGATATAAATATCTGTGCCCTGTTCTTGCCAAGTGGGTGGCACAGACAAGACTCACTCTCTGAGGCTGTTTACACCAGCAGTGAGGCAGGCCGATGAGCTGCGAGGTGTTAGCCAAAAACTTGACGGGGTTACGTAAAGTCGCCTGCGGGAGGCGGAAGGAACAAGACTAAAATAAACTCTGAACGAGACCAAAGGGGAAGTCCGGAGATGAAGACAGGAGAGGACAGGGAGGAGGCCACTCCGCTGACACAGTTACAGAGGGAAGTTTAAAACAAAAACACGTTATATTATTCATATTCACAAATCACACAGAGCAAGGGCATCATAAACAACAACAAAAAGTGGTCATTCAGGAATAAAAGAGGTCATAATTCTGCTCATATTCAGGTTCATATTAGTCTTTAGTGTCTCTACTTTAAAGAGTCCTCTCCTGCTGATGTCCAGGTGTATATCAGTATGTAGTGTCTCTACTTTAAAGAGTCCTCTCCTGCTGATGTTCAGGTGTAGATCAGTATGTCGTGCCTCTACTTTAAATAGTCCTCTACTGCTGATGTCCAGGTGTATATCAGTATGTAGTGTCTCTACTTTAAAGAGTCCTCTCCTGCTGATGTTCAGGTGTATATCAGTATGTAGTGTCTCTACTTTAAAGAGTCCTCTCCTGCTGATGTTCAGGTGTATATCAGTATGTAGTGTCTCTACTTTAAAGAGTCCTCTCCTGCTGATGTTCAGGTGTATATCAGTATGTAGTGTATCTACTTTAAAGAGTCCTCTCCTGCTGATGTTCAGGTGTATATCAGTATGTAGTGTCTCTACTTTAAAGAGTCCTCTCCTGCTGATGTTCAGGTGTATATCAGTATGTAGTGTCTCTACTTTAAAGAGTCACCTCTTGCTGATGTTCAGGTGTATATCAGTATGTAGTGTCTCTACTTTAAAGAGTCCTCTCCTGCTGCATTACCTCTTTTCACCCTCTGTCTGAAACCAGAGCCCAGTCTGCTCTGATTGGTTAGCTGGCCGGCTCTGTTGTGATCGGTCAACCGCTTAGAGATGTCCCGCCCCTTAGCCTATCAAGTACAATATGTTAGAGCGCTAGCTAATAGAAGTGCATGTGTTACAGAGTGATGTCACTGTAGGAAGTAAAGGAGTCCAATGGAGGCTTCACGCAGGGGGGGGGAGTCGTCTGATTTTAGCCTTTGAAGACCATTTGCATGCACTTAAAACTATATAACACACAACAGGAAAGGGAAAACCCTAAAAACGCTTAATAGGGCATCTTTAAATAAAAAAAACATTATTAAGTCAATATTTTTTCATGTGAGGAACATAGTATGTAACCAAACATGATGTTTTTGTGACAACAAGATGAAATAACCCCTCATTTCAACATGAACACATTTAGAAACGGGTCAACCGGAGGGGAACAGGAAGGTTAAGAAAATAACTTTCTCACGTGGCCTAATTATGGCTTAGAAGTAAATCCTTCTGCAGTGACACCAGCTCCACGCCAGCTTGGCCTGGTTTCTCTTGCATTATAACGTTATCTAATGTGATAACACTAAGTGCTGCTCAACCGGTGTTATGCAAGATAGGAGGAACTGTCAGTAATATTATATATTAACACAATAACACACAACACACAAGCTTCATTATTAACACATCTTGTTCTGACCCCTTCACATGTTTTTCACTTCAAATATGTAGCTGTTTACGCTCCGCTCTTCTTCTCCTTGGCTCTGCTCCATCTTTCCACCTTCCTAGAATTACACATTGCATTATACATAAACTGCTCTTGCAACATATGTAGTGTCACTTCTGATTACCTCGACTACAACAGTGGGAAAGCCTGTAGCAGTGCCCTCAAATAAATTGTGTTTTGTGTGTGTGGAAAATGTGTTTACTCTCCCCAACTACAAATGAAAACATTTAGATCGAAGGCTGTAACCTTTTGTCCAACACATCTTGTTACATAAACAACAGAAAAAGGGTTAGTTCCCAGTGAAACATCCTACAGTCATTTTGGCAGAACATGGTCACAGTTTGAAACACGTAGTAAACATTGTGAAAGAGAACTTCTTTGTTATTGCTGGGCATCCAAACTACTTGGTTAGGTTCAAGAAAAGACCAGTTTTCGGTTGAAATAAGTATGTTTGTCATGAGATAGTCACTACTTTACATACATGACATAGTTTGTGTTGTTGTTACCTTTCTACTTACGTTGCAACAAAGTTCTGTATCTTCTAACATAGTTACGTACGTTCTAACGTAAAGTCATCACGTAGCTACCGTGGTTACGTATGTAACCTAAAATGCTTCAACGCTTAGATTTTTGACCCATCTATCCTCCCCGACCTCCTCCTCACAACACTTTGTCGATCTTTATGCTAAGCTAACAGTTTTCCTACTTGCTTCAGTCATTATTACGGCCACTAAAGGTTCGACAACTTACGTACCGTCCACACCAGCGACGTGCAGTCAGGGGAGGCTCACCTGTCATACTCCAATGTAACGGAAAAACAACTAAAGAAAAACTAAATAGTAATAATAATAAAATGTCTCCACTGATCTGTGTTGTAAGTGTGATTTCTGTTTGATTCCAATCGCTTTTTATAGTCAAAATCAGCAAATGTGTCGAGCTCCGCTACAACTACGGGTAGCGATGAGGAGTGAGGCAGGGACGAGCTCTGCCTCTCGTAAGCCCACAGTAACTGGCTGGAGCGCGGGCACTAATTTAACGCGGCACTTATTTTGTGAGCGCACTCAAGCCAGTTACTGTGGGGTGAGGTGAGGCACAGATGAGATCTGCCTCTCCTCAGAATGCGTCACCCCACAGTAACTGGCTGGAAAGCGGGCACTAAGCGCATGCCTGTTACCATCTCACTGTATGTCACCGATGTAATATTTGTAGTTCCCTTTATTACATTTATCCTCGCCATCCATAGTCTCTAAATAACTTATTTCACTTATTTTTTAGGCTCGCTGGTCTCATCATATAACGGCAATGAAAAAAGCACCAGGGGAGGCAGCCACAACCTCTGCCGCACTGAAGGGGGCGCAAGTGAGCCCACAGGTTCGTGTTGCTACTGTTATTCTACGCAGAGACGTAGACGCAAACAACAAACTAGACTTTTGAAACTAGAAAAAGATAAGGAGGACTTTTACAAAAAAGTAATAGAGATTGTTGTCCAGAAGGAAAGCATGGATTTCATCTTCAAGTCAAGGTAAGACCCCAATTGTAATGAAAATGGGATCTTACTAAGAAAGAATAATCCAATATTTAGATGTTGGGTATCCTTTTGTTGAACAGTCTGTTTAAAATGAATCGAAGCATCAGACTAAAAAAGTTTTTGAAAATAACCGAATATTTCGATTAAGGTAAAAATATAATATTTGTGAGTCAGTGCCTCTGAAAGAGTCAGTGCCTCACCAGCCATGAACCTCACCGCACGTCACTGGTCCACACGGCAGCATTGCGTGCTTCAACGGAGACGCTTCCCATTCACTTTGAATGGGGGGACGTCACGCTTTGCCGAACTGCATTGTGGTTCCGTCGCGTGGCTTTGCCTCCGTTGCTCGCTTCGAAGTTCAACTTTTCAAGCGTCGACGGAAGCGTCAGCCGATCAAATCATATGCCAGTACAATCGCTAGCCAATCAAACCGCATGCTTGTGTGTCCGGGGCGGGAGATTCATGTGATTGGTTGTTGGTCGCACGCCAGACACGCCCACCGGCAAGCTTCAACACGACGCTGCCGTGTGGACGTACCCTTACACAAAACTTAAATGTCGACATAGTTAGCTTCATGCACTGCTATGGTTGGGTTTCTTCACTGAGGGCGTCTTGCTCATGATTAAATGTAAAACTACAACCGTATTTTGTATGGAACAAACAATATTTTATTGGCGCTGGTAGACAGATTTTGTTGCTATTGCACAAAGGTAGGCTAGCTGTTCTTCCTTATTTACATTAATTGTGCTAAGCTAAGCTAACTGGCTGGATTTGCTTCGTATTCATAAAACAAAAGAGTGGTTTCAATCTTCTCATCCAACTTTTGAGAAAAAATAAAATAGAGAATTTCTTAAAATGTCAACGCTTCATCACTAAATGCCAATATCCGAACTGCTATGCTTCCGAAATGTGAATCTGGCAAAAGGTGTAAAAGCACAACTAAATGTAGCTGTCTTGATAAGTCCTTTTTTTTTTACTTGGCTGGTGACTAAGAAAAATGCAGTTAAAAAGAGTTCATGTTATGAATCACTGCTCCCCTGAGACATGTGTGCAGAAACACATTTATGTAACAGCTTGTCTATACGCAGACACACACACAGCTCAGCTCCATCCCCTCCATACACATGAGATGTATTGCGGTAGCTATAAATAGACGGTGACTCACTTTGTTCGACTTTGGGGGGCTGTTTCATAACAAGCCAGGCGCGTGTGCTTGTGTGTATGCAGGTATATATGTTTATTGATAACTTGTTGTCAGTGCACTGGGTAATATAATCTCCCTCACTACATGGTTCAGTCTTTTCTCTCAGCTTACTCCAGAGGTGGGAAGTAGTGGAGTACAAATACTTCGTTACTGTACTTACATTTTTGTGGTATCAGTACTTTACTCCACTACTTATTTTCTGACTACTTTTTACTTTCTACTTCTTACATGTTGAAAACAAATACCTGTACTTTCTACTTCTTACATGTTGAACACAAATACCTGTACTTTCTACTTCTTACATGTTGAACACAAATACCTGTACTTTCTACTTCTTACATGTTGAAAACAAATACCTGTACTTTCTACTTCTTACATGTTGAACACAAATACCTGTACTTTCTACTTCTTACATGTTGAACCCAAATACCTGTACTTTCTACTTCTTACATGTTGAACACAAATACCTGTACTTTCTACTTCTTACATGTTGAACACAAATACCTGTACTTTCTACTTCTTACATGTTGAACCCAAATACCTGTACTTTCTACTTCTTACATGTTGAACTCAAATACCTGTACTTTCTACTTCTCACATGTTGAACCCAAATACCTGTACTTTCTACTTCTTACATGTTGAACTCAAATACCTGTACTTTCTACTTCTTACATGTTGAACACAAATACCTGTACTTTCTACTTCTTACATGTTGAACCCAAATACCTGTACTTTCTACTTCTTACATGTTGAACCCAAATACCTGTACTTTCTACTTCTTACATGTTGAACACAAATACCTGTACTTTCTACTTCTTACATGTTGAACCCAAATACCTGTACTTTCTACTTCTTACATGTTGAACTCAAATACCTGTACTTTCTACTTCTCACATGTTGAACCCAAATACCTGTACTTTCTACTTCTTACATGTTGAACTCAAATACCTGTACTTTCTACTTCTTACATGTTGAACACAAATACCTGTACTTTCTACTTCTTACATGTTGAACCCAAATACCTGTACTTTCTACTTCTTACATGTTGAACTCAAATACCTGTACTTTCTACTTCTCACATGTTGAACCCAAATACCTGTACTTTCTACTTCTTACATGTTGAACTCAAATACCTGTACTTTCTACTTCTTACATGTTGAACACAAATACCTGTACTTTCTACTTCTTACATGTTGAACCCAAATACCTGTACTTTCTACTTCTTACATGTTGAACACAAATACCTGTACTTTCTACTTCTCTCATTTTCCAAACAGCTGGTTCCTTTAGTCTGAATGTGTGTTTGATGCGTGATCATTATTCTTTAGAGTCATTGCGTGCCTATTGATTTGAACACGATCCGTGTATCCATCATTTCCTGGTCTTCTCTAAAGAAGAGGGACCAATGGAAACGTTGTCATGTTGCCGTTGTTCAGCATGGAAACATTCATTAGCTAACAATGACATTATTGTTCTATTAATATAAAGGGAGGTCAGGTACTCTTTAAAACAGCTGCTAGTTATGGGTACTTTTTACATCCGTACATTTCAAAGCCTCTTTACTTTGACTTGAGTAAAGAAGTTTAGTTAGTACTTCTACTTTCACCAGAGTATTTTGAAACACGAATATCTGTACTTCTACTTAAGTAAAGGATGTGTGTACTTTTGCCATCTCTCAGCTTACTGCATCACTCATAACCCCAAGAGTCAGGTGATGTTTTTCTGGGAAACCACATTCAGGTAATCTCCCCTCTCAGACCCAACAGAGACCCCGCTGTCTGCTGCGTAATCGGACACAACAAAAATGTGTCAGCCTCATTTGAGCGGTGGCCCCTGACACACATTAGAGGAAAACATTTCGAGACTGATTTCTGAGGAAGAAAGCCAAGAGACTTCGACCCGGTTTCCTCATAAGTCTATTCTTGGGATCTAATATACGTCACGCTGTTTCCAAAGCAACCGCTTTCGATGGTTTGAGGGTGGGGAGGGAGGGGAGTGCTTATGAAATGGTCGTGAAAACATATGACGTGTTGGAGGGGACATGTCTGTTACGACTGGAGCACACACAACATGATACGACCCAAATGCACGACTCCAGACAAAAGATGATTCAAAAAAGGTTTTTACTTGCGGTGATAAGCAAGGCAATACAATCACAAAAGCAAAGTTAGGACTCCAAAAAATGACTCAAAAAACGAACTGAAAACTCACAATAGCTTAGATAACAAACTGGCTGACTAGTATCACAAGGTTCAAAAACGATCTGGCACTTTGCACAGGGAACACACAGAATATATACACATACAAGGGACTCTACAGGTGCAACCAATAAGGGCGGGGCAGGTAATCAGGTCGGTGAACATACTGACAAGGTAGGAGTCGAACCACCTGAAATGAGAAAAGAAATAACAAAGTAAAACAGGAAATGGCAGATAACAAAAAGGGTTAGCAGACTTGACAATCTAAACTAAACAGAGAAATAATATTAACAAATCTGACGAGACACAACAATGTCTCCGGGGGATGTGGAAGGGTTATTCAAAATAACAGGGAAACCAGCAGAACAATCAACACAACTAGGAAAATGCACTCATTTTGCACGGTTAAATTGTATATTGTGGTGACCACCTTTAATACACTGGGTTACATAATCCACACATGGAACTAGAGTTGGGGGTATTGTTTCCACACGGACATATATGTGGTTACCTTTATATGTTGTGTGCCCTCCTGGCTCTTTCTCTTGTTGTCCCGGGCTGCGACCCGACAACACCTGCATTTCTGCTGCTCAGTAAAGACAGTTTCGCACCTTCGATGCACCGCCTCCGACTCCCTTTCTCTCGGCACTACAATATTAAAATATGCTTAAATGCTAATCAAGCAAATATTAAGTAATCGCAGGGTTTGTTTTCTGCTCAGATCTGTCGTAATTGCACACAGGAAGGGGTCCACCAACACTCCACGTGACATAATGATGCAATTAAATAAGAATACAATAAATTAAGTTTATTTTTGCACTCTATTAGTGTTTATTTTAAGACATAGTACATCACTCACAGCTACATGTAAAAACGAAGAACATTTAAAGGGGACCTATCTTGCAAAATGCACTTTTTGATGTCTTTTATACATAAATATGTGTCCCCTGTGCTCTTGAAAGACCGCTCCGTTTAAAAGTCCTTTTCTGTACAATCGTCTGACAGACATTTCACATATAGACAATTACATGTAAGTACATCACTTTTATTACATGAGATCTCAGTCCTGTATCTCTTGTGTTTATTTTATTCAATGCATAGTATTGTTTTGAGTAATGTATTGTGTTGTCGAGGTGGCAGACACACATCTAATCTCCACTGATCCTGCGGTTTGTTGTTGGAAAATCAAAGAAGTAGTGAGGAAGTCCCGGTGTGTCGGGGAACTCACGCAGCGTCAGGAAATAAAACCCTCTCTCTTTTCCTCCGTACCCAAATCTCTAAAAACGGGGCTACAACGGAGCTGATCCAGATTTGCGTCTGATATGACGTCATATCTGAAATGTGGACCCACGGCACAATCAGAAAGCTGCTATCAGAAACAATGCCCGACTGTTTTGGACGTTGTAAGGGAAACTTCTGCAGCAATGGAGAGTCCGGACTCAGAGAGACACGAGGAGAGTTGGAGCTTTGATGTCAAACACTGATAGTTTATTACAAGCATCGGCCGGAGAATTCATATCACAAGTCACAGCAGCAAAAGGTTCTGACTGCACGGGTGGGTTGCCATGTCAATTCTGACCAGCATATCTCTCAATAGACCTTTTAACGAGTTCAGAGAGAGTAAACAACATATTTGGGGAGATGGGGCGTTAACATGTGGAGACACAGGAGATGTCTCTCTCATCTGTGGAGCTTAGCGTAAAACCCCCTATGTCCGCTAGGTCAAGCCATACAACTTATAGTATCAACATACGACTGCATTACCACATTCCTTACGGAAGATAAGGAGCAGGGCTGATCGTAAATGTAAACACACAGTAAATGTTAAATATCTTAGGAGTAAGGAAGAATTATTCTTTGACACTTAGGAAGAGAGAATAAATATTCTCTAACAGACGTAATATGGTCGGTGTTTACATTAGCATCGCTAACACTCAGAGCTAACCTGTACTGGAGAGCATGTGTGTGAAGAAGCAGGAAGTAAAAAGGAACTCACCTTGTGGTATAACCGGCAAGAGAGAAAGCCTTTGAGCTCCAGACTGTTTCAGAGAGAATCCTTGATAATCCATGATATGGCGTTTCATCACGGCAGCATTTAGTTTAGACAGTAGCTGCCGGGTCCCGCATGAGGTCAGACCCCTCCTTTTTTTTAATCAATTTTTTAAAGCTTTATTCCCCAAATCAGCACTTTGGAAACAGGAAGTGAAACAGAGGGATATGAGGCATGGCTAGAATGGGTGATCTGTTTGGTATTTTGAGCAAAACACTTCATAGACATGTTTTTTATATATTTTTAATTATCTGAGACCTATGCTATTGCCTAAACATAGCATGATAGGTGACCTTTAAATAGAAACTGGTGATTTTATGAAAAATATTGTCGTTATAAGGGTGATAACTGAATTATTTATTATAAAAAGAAAATTAATCATCAACTTTCACACTTAGGAGCCTTCCCTTGACTTAGAAAAATCACAAAATCCTTCAACAATGCCTCAAGATAATACATTTTAGCAACATATAACAACATATTCTTGCCACTCTCCATATTTTCTATATTTGAATCTCTTTAAACTGTTAAAAAAACAGTTATTGCATGACTGAATGAGTGGACAGACCACAGTATTTAGCACCTAATCGTATCACATTAAATCAATTACGTAATGCTTTTTGAGTTTCATGGCCAAGAATTACAGATGTTTTCCTTCCAGACAGATTCCAAGGAACGGTCAAATGTCAAAATGAAACGAAGTTTGTGACGTTAATACTAACTAAAAAAACAACAACCCCTTTCTCTGACCCCCTCTATTTTCCCAGCAGCCTCTGAGTTGTAAAAATAAGCAATAAAATCAAGATTGCAAATGTATTTTTAGGCAAAGATTTAAGAGATTTGGCAGGTCATAACGCACTTTCCGAAATCTACCGCAACTGCACAATGTTATCAACACTAATCGTCACTTAAAAGAACTCGATAAATTCATCCCAGACGCTGCTGTTTTTTTGCATAAACAGCCTCTCATTAAAGCGCCGATTTGCATTACTTTCAATATGACCTTTATCTCAAAACAACAACAACAGATCCCAGTGACAGTGAGGAGTTTAGGTGTTATAGCATTTAGAGGAGGTTTCGAGAGAGCAAGGGGCTTAGATAGAAAGGGGGTCGGGGCTTTTGAATGATTCACTCTGATAACAAAGGGTGTACAGAGAAGGAGAGCATGGCTGTTGCAGGATATGTAAGGCATGCTGTGCGGTTGCATAATCCACTTATAATCAGAGGGTAATACAAATATAGATGGCCCAGTTTCCAGTTTGTTGGTTCCAGCGTGACAGAGGCACAGTGTCCGGACTCAGGTTCACCGGGGGCCGGGGCATCTGTGGTGGAGTACTAGATTCTTTTTTTATTTGGGCCACAATCTTTGGGAGTCAATGAAAAGACCATTAAAGGTCACCGATTAGGAAAAAAATCCACTTCTTCATGTCTTTTCTACATCAACATGTGTCCCCTCTTCTTCATGTCTCTGCTACATCAACATGTGTCCCCTCTTCTTCATGTCTCTGCTACATCAACATGTGTCCCCTCTTCTCCATGTCTCTTCTACATCAACATGTGTCCCCTCTTCTTCATGTCTCTTCTACATCAACATGTGTCCCCTCTTCTTCATGTCTCTGCTACATCAACATGTGTCCCCTCTTCTCCATGTCTCTTCTACATCAACATGTGTCCCCTCTTCTTCATGTCTCTTCTACATCAACATGTGTCCCCTCTTCTCCATGTCTCTTCTACATCAACATGTGTCCCCTCTTCTTCATGTCTCTTCTACATCAACATGTGTCCCCTCTTCTTCATGTCTCTGCTACATCAACATGTGTCCCCTCTTCTTCATGTCTCTTCTACATCAACATGTGTCCCCTCTTCTTCATGTCTCTTCTACATCAACATGTGTCCCCTCTTCTCCATGTCTCTTCTACATCAACATGTGTCCCCTCTTCTCCATGTCTCTTCTATATCAACATGTGTCCCCTCTTCTTCATGTCTCTTCTACATCAACATGTATCTCCTCTTCTTCATGTCTCTTCTACATTAACATGTGTCCCCTCTTCTTCATGTCTCTTCTACATCAACATGTGTCCCCTCTGTGGAAAGAGACTCTGAAAGTTTCAGGAACAAAGATTCTCTCTCTTTTTGTCCTGATCCATTTCTATAAAAACCTGTCTGAAAATGAGCCGATCAGATGCTGCAGTGTTTCCCCTATATACATTCCCGTAGCGCGGCGTAGCGCGGCGTAGCGCGGCGTAGCGCGGCGTAGCGCGGCGTAGCGCGGCACGCATACATTCAGCAGTGGCGCTGCTACGGGGCGCCAGCCAGGTACCCAAAAAAAAAGGCTTAATTTAAGCGAGCAGGACAGAGAGAGAGAGAGAGAGAGAGAGAGAGAGAGAGAGAGAGAGAGAGAGAGAGAGAGAGAGAGAGAGAGAGCACACCTTTATCTATTTAATATAATTGTAAAACATAAAGTAAGAAATCATTCCAATGTGTACTATAGGACAGTAAAAAAAAAAACAGTTTAAAAGGGGAGTGATTAGTAATATGGATGAAGCGAAAGAAAGAATACTAACTAGGTAACATAAGAGTAAACAAGTTTAAATGATTTGTTATTGGTTGTGATCCTATTTTAAAGATGTTTGGATCATTGACAAGTATACAGCTCCCTTTCATCTGAGTGTTGAGAGCTGAACCCATAAATCCATTGTGTGCTCAAAGTGCAGATTGATGCATTTCACTTAAACATTGAAAAAAAATCTTCCCGGGGGAGCATGCCCCCGGACCCCCTAGGGGATGTGAGGTCCCCCCTAGAGGATGTGAGGTCCCCCCTAGAGGATGTGAGGTCCACCGCCAAATAAAGCAGGTTAAAATAATTAAATTGCATACATTTTATTTTGATTGTTTGTTACGTGGATGTGAAGTATTTGTGTGACTGTATGTTCAATAAAGGTGATTTAGCAAAACACAGCTGTAGAGCCTCAAGAGCCTTTCTTGTGCTGGCAGACATATAGAAACATATTGGGGGGCGCACTTCGCACGCGTAATAACTTGCACATCTCAAAACATTCTCTTGCACTACTGTATCTCTTTTATTTGTTTGATGTCCTATACATATCCATGTTGCCCTGTTGGAGGAGCCTGTTACTTAAGGTTGTCATTGCCATATCAGCACTGTAGCTAATGTGCACATGACAATAAAGCCTTTAAATCTTGTGGTAAAAGCGGTGGTACTACAACGTCTGTGTCAGCCTGTGACGTCATTTCATTGGGAAAGACCAGTCTAGAAATGTATTACCCAGTATGAACACTTCAAAAACCCCATGTTTTAATCGTTAGGGACAAAGAGTCTAGAGTTACTTTAACTTTAGACTCAGTTGACAAAGGCCACACCGGAGAGGATTGAAGGCGGGGCTTAGCAAAATAGCTCTATGGGCAAAATATCTCAGATTCTTCAGGTATTGATTTAATGTTGGCTTTACTTAGAGCAGGGGTGTCAAACTCAATTTCCTCTCGGGCCACATTAGCATCATGGTTGCACTCAAAGGGCCAATTTTATAGATAAGACTATATAAAAATACAGATATAAATATTTAATAATATAATAAACATATTATATTCTTTGCAAGCTCTTGCGGGGCCACATAAAATGTAGTCGCGGGCCGGATTTCGCCCCTGGGCCTTGAGTTTGACACCCCTGAAGAGAAACGAATAAGGCCCAACCCCTGATACTGTTTCCAGTTCTTTTTATATGTTCAGCACTTCAGTCCAGTTTTGAGGTCTTTACACTGACTTCCTGTCTGTCAAAGACTTCAAAATACTGCTGCTGGTTTATAAAGAACTGAATGGTTTAGTGCCAAAATACATTTCTGATCTACTGTCACGTTATGAACTCTCAGGTCATAAAACTAAATATGGAGAAGCAGCTTTCAGTTTTTATGCTCCATATATCTTGAACAAACTACCAGAAACCTGGCACTTCTTTTAAATCAACAGTAAAGACCTTTATTTTTGCTGCTGCCTTCTATCAATTAATTCTCTTGTTTTAAAATGTATTTCAATGTCATTTCACAAAGTGGGTCTTTTGCACCGATGTAATACTGAAATCCTGTTTGTAAACCACCTTACATTGCCTTATTGTTGAAATGTGCAACATAAATAAACTTCCGGTGCTTCGCTTTTACTGCATGAATATGGACAGATGTGGAAGTTGTTTCTGGCGTGAGTCATCATTTGTTTGTTCGATAATCTCTCCGCTTCCTGAGACCCTTTGTCGTGACTCTCCACTAGAAACACAACATTTTACAACCCCTCTAAGCCATGGCACACAGATTACATCCAAAGTAGACATGCAACAATAGGAAATAATGTTTTCTAATGTTGTCTGTTTGTGTGTGTATAATCTCCAGAGGTGGGAAGTAGTGGAGTACAAATACTTCGTTACTGTACTTAAGTACATTTTTCTGGTATCAGTACTTTACTCCACTACTTATTTTTCTGACGACTTTTTACTTTGACTTCTTACATGTTGAACACAAATACCTGTACTTTCTACTTCTTACATGTTGAACACAAATACCTGTACTTTCTACTTCTCACATGTTGAACACAAATACCTGTACTTTATACTTCTTACATGTTGAACACAAATACCTGTACTTTCTACTTCTTACATGTTGAACCCAAATACCTATACTTTCTACTTCTCACATGTTGAACACAAATACCTGTACTTTCTACTTCTCACATGTTGAACTCAAATACCTGTACATTCTACTTCTTACATTTTGAACACAAATACCTGTACTTTCTACTTCTCACATGTTGAAAACAAATACCTGTACTTTCTACTTCTCACATGTTGAACTCAAATACCTGTACTTTCTACTTCTTACATGTTGAACACAAATACCTGTACTTTCTACTTCTTACATTTTGAACCCAAATACCTGTACTTTCTACTTCTTACATGTTGAACCCAAATACCTGTACTTTCTACTTCTTACATGTTGAACCCAAATACCTGTACTTTCTACTTCTTACATGTTGAACTGAAATACCTGTACTTTCTACTTCTTACATGTTGAACTCAAATACCTGTACTTTCTACTTCTTACATGTTGAACCCAAATACCTGTACTTTCTACTTCTCTCATTTCCCAAACAGCTGGTTCCTTTAGTCTGAATGTGTGTTTGGTGGCGTGATCATTATTCTTTAGAGTCATTGCGTGCCTATTGATTTGAACACGATCCGTGTATCCATCATTTCCTGGTCTTCTCTAAAGAAGAGGGACCAATGGAAACGTTGTCATGTTGCCGTTGTTCAGCATGGAAACATTCATTAGCTAACAATGACATTATTGTTCTATTAATATAAAGGGAGGTCAGGTACTCTTTAAAACAGCTGCTAGTTATGGGTACTTTTTACTGAAGTACATTTCAAAGCCTCTTTACTTTTACTTGAGTAAAGAAGTTTAGTCAGTACTTCTACTTTCACCAGAGTATTTCTAAATGCATACTTCTACTTGAGTAAAGGTTGTATGTACTTTTGCCATCTCTGATAATCTCTCTGGTTGCCACCTGCAAATCAAATGTGATACTTGGGTTTGTCTTTTGTTTTGTCTTCCGCAGCAGATAGAGTTTAGATACTGATTAACGGGTTTACATGATGAACAGATACAGCTCTCAACAGATATCAGAATCGGTTTTATGACCAAGTTTGCTTTGGTATATCGAAGCAAAAAGCCACATTTCATATTTATTATGAAAAGTAATTGGTGTAGATTTGCCAAAATGTACACACGTATGCAAGAAAACCATTCAAAAAGTGCTATTTTTAAAATGTTTCATCACTTTTCACCAGTTCTTGCATAAAGACTGTCTACCCGCCTAGTAATAAACCAATTACAGAATGGCCGACTGACTTCCACCCTGGAGGCGCAGCTCGACAGATGGGAAGAGTATTTTGAAGAAGCCCTAAACGCCACCACCAAAGAGACACATACTGAGTGCCCAAGGACAGAATACCAGAACAAATTAATACCAATGCAATTAGAAGAAAATCGTGACACAAAAAATAGGTCCTGAAATCCCAACTGAAGCCCTTTACGTAGACTCATCAAAAGACTTGCTTTACGGATTATTTGGGAGAATTTTGGAAGAGGAAAATACAGCCATTGTCTGAGGAACAGGAACGTGACATTTCCCCGACATTTAACAACTACTGTATAAGAGATACTTACTAGACCTTGTTAAGTGTTCAACTGTCTTCAGGAAGACGTAGACAAGAGGACCAGGAAGCAGGATTCATGAAGGATCGTTTATTCAGAGACCACACATAGTATCTATCTCATTGAATCAACTGTTGAATAGTAACATGTCTCTGTTCATCAACCTTGACAAAGTGCTTGAGAACTTCTGACAGAATACCACTATGGCTCCTTGTTGAGATCTCCATATCAAGTGAATACTTAAAATGAAAGTTAATTAAAAATCAAATATGATCAATCATATTCTTGTATAAACCCATAATGAGAATGCTTGTTGATGGT
Source organism: Harpagifer antarcticus (assembly GCA_902827135.1). Classification (NCBI taxonomy): domain Eukaryota; kingdom Metazoa; phylum Chordata; class Actinopteri; order Perciformes; family Harpagiferidae; genus Harpagifer; species Harpagifer antarcticus. Next base: position 593,216 of record CADEHL010001053.1, on the reverse strand, counting down.
TTTTGAATATGTATGTATGTTTACAATTTTATCTGTTGCTGTTTTGATAACTTTGCGTTTTGAAAAGAGGGTGTTGAGATTGGCACAACTTAAAAGACATCTGCGCTCTCCTCTCCTGCTTCAAAGGTAAGATTGCACCCTGCCACACTCACACTTAGGTAGGGCCACACCTCATTTACTGATATCAAAATCCTTCGGGATCGCTTAAACAGATTTAAGAGAGTTGTCTGAATTGAAACAGCAGTTAATTGAACCTGGTTCTTCAAGAGTTAATAGAGGTGAGATCTTGCTGACGTTGGTGGATCTGATAACTTCAGTTAGGTCAATTAGTAGGTCTGAGTAATTTCAGCCCTCACCGACTCTTACACTCCTAAAGAGAAATAAAATGTAAATCCTATCAAGATCATAAACTTTACCAATAAATTGTTTGATTGAATCCCATGCAAAGTCACGCATGCAGGCCATCTCTCCTAAATATTTAATGTCAAAAAGGGAGTTGAGCAAGTATGTTTACTTCCACCAATCCTCTAACTCCTGGAAATTGAAAAAACCTAAGGGAAAGGGAAAAGATTCACTTGACATGGGGAAGCAGCTAGATGCACTTTGAGAGACCGTCATTAAGCTGAAATGTTTCCACGTATGTAAACTTTAAATAGATATGCTCCGATATGCTTGTTTTCGGCCTCCAGATTGGAGATCATCAATGAACTTGCTTTACTTGAAGGTTAGCACAACCTGTTGAAGCTTGGGAGGTGTGCACATCGATTCATGTCTTGGAGTTTGTTTGACAACGTGAGTTTTTTCATGAAGACGACTTTATGAATTTAACATCTCAATCTGTAACTTTTTCCTTCGAGAGAAGCATCTTCTGAACTTGTACGTAGTCGTTCCTTTATCTTGTATATTCATAAGTCTTTACCTGGCAGCCACTTCATCATGCTGAAAATCACTTTCAAAATGAAGAATCAGAAATTGATAAGAGGCAAGCCTTACGTTTCATACCAAGAAGTAGGTCTTGTTGAGTCTCAGAACCTTGTGAAACATTAACACAATGTCTTAACAGTGGTGTCTTATTTACAGAGGTGGAGAAGTACTCAGATCTTGTACTTGAGTAAAAGTAGAAGTACTCAGATCTTGTACTTGAGTAAAAGTAGAAGTACTCAGATATTGTAAAAGGAGAAGTACTCAGATCTTGTACTTGAGTAAAAGTAGAAGTACTCAGATCTTGTACTTGAGTAAAAGTAGAGGTACTCAGATCTTGTACTTGAGTAAAAGTAGAAGTACTCAGATCTTGTACTTGAGTAAAAGCAGAAGTACTCTGATCTTGTACTTGAGTAAAAGTAGAGGTACTCAGATCTTGAGTAAAAGTACTCAGATCTTGTACTTGAGTAAAAGTAGAGGTACTCAGATCTTGTACTTGAGTAAAGTAGAAGTACTCAGATCTTGTACTTGAGTAAAAGTAGAAGTACTCAGATGTTGTACTTGAGTAAAAGTAGAGGTACTCAGATCTTGTTCTTGAGTAAAAGCAGAAGTACTCAGGTCTTGTACTTGAGTAAAAGCAGAAGTACTCAGATCTTGTACTTGAGTAAAAGTAGAAGTACTCAGTACTTGAGTGAAAGTAGAAGTACTCAGATCTTGTACTTGAGTAAAAGTAGAAGTACCCAGGTCTTGTACTTGAGTAAAAGTAGAAGTACTCAGATCTTGTACTTGAGTAAAAGTAGAAGTACTCAGATCTTGTACTTGAGTATAAGAATAAGTACCCAGATCTTTTACTTGAGTAAAAGTAGAAGTACTCAGATCTTGTACTTGAGTAAAAGTAGAAGTACTCAGATCTTGTACTTGAGTAAAAGTAGAAGTGCCAGAGTGTAGGAATACTCTGTTACAGTAAAAGTCCTGCATTCAAAATGTTCCTCAAGTAAAAGTATAAAAGTATTCTCATCAAAATATAGTGAAAGACAGTGAAAGTAGTCGTTGTGCAGATTGGTCCATTTCAGAATAATATATATGATATGTTTTATAATGATTGATCATGAAAGTGTTCTCAAAGCTGGTGAAGGTGCAGCTAGTCTGAAGTACTTTGTAGACTGCAGGGTAGCTGGTGGATTTACTCCAGGTGGAACTAAAGTCTGATTTAACACTTGATTATATTTCACATCATTCATCCAGATCTGTGAAGTAACTAAAGGTATTAAATACATGTAGTGGAGGGAAAGTACACCAGGTACCCCTGAACTGTACTGGAGTAGAAGTACTAAGTAGCATAAAATGGAAATACTCAAGTAAAGTACCTCAAAATTGTATCTAAGTACAGTACTTGAGCAAATAGTTACTTCCCACCTCTGCTTATTTATGCGCTAAAGTTAGGTCAGTCCTAGAAACAACGGGTAAAACTTTCCACGATAATGGACACATTGTACTTTTCCTGGCCTCACATACTTTAAATCTTTAATACGTCTTAACTTAATCCTGATACACGCAGTATGTTTACGTAACTAGTATGCTTTGATGCAAACAGACTTAATCTCATTTAACACTTTGTAATTGCTTATGCTTGGTTCGTTCTTTTCCACAAAGCCATAGACTGGGCCTTATAGGATGTTGTATTGTCTACAGTTTGTGTGTATCGGACAAATCTGTTGGCGCCTCTTGACATTTCAAACATTTTCCTTCCTTAATTCCCACCGCAGCCCATCGGCACATTGAAATGCTCAAGGCTTCCTTTTTTGGTTTGACATTCATCGAGGATGTTATCTCCCCTTTTATGTAACGCAGACTTATCCTAATCCCAGGGGAGTTCCATACAGTGGATTGAATGGATTTTCTTGAGAGTCGAATGAGAATAGCATCTTTCCTTTAAATCCGAAAATAGACCGAGCAGCAGCCACAAGAGAGGCAAACCGTGCAAAAAGGGGCTTTGAACAGTCGAAAGAGCTTAACCAGAAGTGCACTGCTCCACTGAGGCTCAGAGCCAAACCGCCAGCAGCCTAAAGACGGGAGAAACAAGTGTGTTCAGTGAAAGGCTTTTTCCAAGACTGATCGATAAAGTCCCTTAGATTAGACCACCTTGCCCCCTTAAATAGTATAGCAACTCTACATTTTCCTGCATTAATGGCAGAGTTGGGAAGTAGTGGAGTACAAATACTTTTAAGTACATTTTTCTGGTATCACTACTTTACTCCACTTCTTATTTTTCTGACGACTTTTTACTTTTCCTTCTTACATGTTGAACACAAATACCTGTACTTTCTACTTCTTACACTTTGAACACAAATACCTGTACTTTCTACTTCTTACATGTTGAACTCAAATACCTGTACTTTCTACTTCTTACATGTTGAACACAAATACCTGTACTTTCTACTTCTTACATGTTGAACACAAATATCTGTACTTTCTACTTCTTACATGTTGAACACAAATACCTGTACTTTCTACTTCTTACATGTTGAACACAAATACCTGAACTTTCTACTTCTTACATGTTGAACACAAATACCTGTACTTTCTACTTCTTACACTTTGAACACAAATACCTGTACTTTCTACTTCTTACATGTTGAACTCAAATACCTGTACTTTCTACTTCTTACATGTTGAACACAAATACCTGTACTTTCTACTTCTTACATGTTGAACACAAATACCTGTACTTTCTACTTCTTACATGTTGAACACAAATACCTGTACTTTCTACTTCTTACATGTTGAACACAAATACCTGTACTTTCTACTTCTTACATGTTGAACACAAATACCTGTACTTTCTACTTCTTACATGTTGAACTCAAATACCTGTACTTTCTACTTCTTACATGTTGAACACAAATACCTGTACTTTCTACTTCTTACACTTTGAACACTAATACCTGTACTTTCTACTTCTTACATGTTGAACTCAAATACCTGTACTTTCTACTTCTTACATGTTGAACACAAATACCTGTACTTTCTACTTCTTACATGTTGAACACAAATACCTGTACTTTCTACTTCTTACATGTTGAACACAAATACCTGTACTTTCTACTTCTTACATGTTGAACCCAAATACCTGTACTTTCTACTTCTTACATGTTGAACTCAAATACCTGTACTTTCTACTTCTTACATGTTGAACACAAATACCTGAACTTTCTACTTCTTACATGTTGAACACAAATACCTGAACTTTCTACTTCTTACATGTTGAACCCAAATACCTGTACTTTCTACTTCTTACACTTTGAACACAAATACCTGTACTTTCTACTTCTCACATGTTGAACTCAAATACCTGTACTTTCTACTTCTCTCATTTTCCAAACAGCTGGTTCCTTTAGTCTGAATGTGTGTTTGGTGGCGTGATCATTATTCTTTAGAGTCATTGCGTGCCTATTGATCTGAACACGATCCGTGTATCCATCATTTCCTGGTCTTCTCTAAAGAAGAGGGACCAATGGAAACGTTGTCATGTTGCCGTTGTTCAGCATGGAAACATTCATTAACTAACAATGACATTATTGTTCTATTAATATAAAGGGAGGTCAGGTACTCTTTAAAACAGCTGCTAGTTATGGGTACTTTTTACTGAAGTACATTTCAAAGCCTCTTTACTTTGACTTGAGTAAAGAAGTTTAGTCAGAACTTCTACTTTCACCAGAGTATTTTTAAACACGAGTATCTGTACTTCTACTTGAGTAAAGGATGTGTGTACTTTTGCCATCTCTGCATTAGGGTGAGAGTTAGGGTTAGCACTTTTGGGACTTCTTCTGTATTATGTTGAATGTTAGCAAGCAGTTGATTGGATCCATGTATTTCTTACACCATACAGACCTGCAATACGAAAGCAGGAGTTCAAAGTAACCAATAACAAGTAAATCAGATATTAAGGTGTTAACAAAGGTACACGTGCGTATCTGCACCGAAATATAATGAGTTTTCCCTTGACTCATGCTACAGCCTTCCAGAAAGTTTTATCGAAATCAGGCCTGTAGTTCTTCCATAACTCTGACAAACAAACACAAATTAACCTAAAACAAAACTTACTTTGTGGAGGTAATAACAATTAGTTAGTTAGTACCAGCTATTTTAAGGGACGGCAAAAATGACAGAGTAGTTTGTGGTGAAGCTAACCCAGTAAGGAGGATATTAATACACCATTTAGCTTTGAACTCCTTTTGTGAACTTGAGTGTTCGTAGGTTGTCTATAGGCATTCATATCAAATAGTTTGGACAATTCAAACGTCAGTAAAACTCTTGTCACAACTTTGTCTCCAAAAAGTGTCCAGAAGAGATTTAAGGGAAGCTACAGCTAGCATCTTAGATAAGCATAAAGACCAGAAACGAAGGGAAACAAAGTATTTCTAAAAGTAACACGTTCGTTATATTAGCGGCTCAGTAATTAACACTCTATATATCATGTCTATTCAATCATAAAAAACTGAAATGTTCTCGTTTACTGGGGCTTATTTGTTAGGTTGTTGGGGAATGGGGGTCAAATTGTTGCTACTAACTTTGCCCGTACTCTTAATGTTTCATTATTTGTTGGTTGTAAATTCTGTTACACACATATCGATGCTGAAACTTAAATTAATGACGTCACAGATATGTCTTAGCTTTATTACTGTTCTGTAACAAACTACTGTATTTAATAGAAACAAAAGCATCTGGCTACTTGATTATTTAAGCTAACTTACAGTACAGGCTACATTTGCTCTTTTTATTGTCATCATGCCACTCTGCCCTAGTTATTTTGTAAAATAAATTGTGCAACAAATCCATATTTGAAGCTAATTTGTGGAGGATTTAGGTTGCAGATACATCAAAAGTAGTAGGGTTAGTCAACTGACTGTTTCTGTGTGATGTTTTGAACTCTCCCCTTCTTTGGAAATGACATAACATGTGTCTATATTTACATTTCACATTTGGCTAATTTGCGTAACTTCCTCAAAAATCGATTTTCCGAAGAAAGTCGAAAGTCAACCCAGAGGCGTTACAACCGAGGACAATTGGAGACAAAGAGTTATTGAAGCCTGATGACGAATACACATCGTCCTATCATTGCAAGACTTCTTTATATTACTGTGGAGTGGTGTAATGTGGGATCATGGAATTAGACAATTGAGTTTTCATTGTGTGAAAAGAGAGAAAGCGCTGGAGGGCAGTTGAGGAGGAGGAGGAGGAAGAAGAGGAGAATAAAGGGTTTGTTGAGGACAATGGCTCGACTAAGCAAGGCCATCTGAGGTCTGCTTATTCTTACCTCATGCTCCGGTTAGCCAATGTTTATTCACTCATTTCACTTCAGTAATTCAAGGAAAAACACGGGAACGTCCAACAGTTGCAGCATGACCCTCTGTGGAATAAGAGAATGTGATGAAATATGCTAAATTGATGTCAACACACATAGAGTGAGGGACTTCTTAATATAGATAGATAGATAGATAAATAGATATAGATAGATATAGATATATAGATAGATAGATAAATAGATATAGATAGATAGATATATAGATAGATAGATAGATATAGATAGATAGATATATATATAGATAGATAGATATATAGATATAGATATAGATAGATAGATATAGATAGATATATATATATAGATAGATAAATAGATATATAGATAGATGGATAGATAGATAGATAAATAGATAGATAGATATAGATATATAGATAGATAGATATAGATATATAGATAGATGGATAGATAGATAGATAGATGATAGATAGATAAATAGATAGATAGATATAGATATATAGATAGATAGATATAGATAAATAGATAGATGGATAGATAGATATAGATATATAGATAGATATAGATATATAGATAGATAGATAAATAGATATAGATAAATAGATATATAGATAGATAGATATAGATATATAGATAGATAGATATAGATATATAGATAGCTAGATAGATAGATATATAGATAGATAGATACTTTATTAATTATGTTATTTAGTATCAACAATCTGTAACTCAGGGCTTCTCATTTGGTTTTTGTTTAATGTATCCCCAAAGCCTTTTTCAGAGGATTTCAAGAGTCCCGTTAACGCCCATTGGCTCATGTCTTATGAAGTGTGCAGAGTCAGTGTTTGCACAACACTCACGAGGAAACCTCCGAGCAGAATGGCTGCAGCCTCCGAGCTCTCCGTCCTGCTGTTTGCTCTCATCAGCAACATTCACGCTGAAGAACTCATCGTCATCCGAGAGGAAAGCGACTCTTACATCTTGGAGCTCCCAGAGGAGGCCAGCTCCTGCCTGATCTCCAGATTTGTTGGAGAGGAGAAGCTGGTCCTGTGGAACACCTCTGACCTCTGGCCCCAGAACTCCTCAGTACCTGAAGACCTGAAACAACGACTCGTCAGCATGGCCGATACTTCTACTTACAGGATCCAGAACTTGACCCATTCAGACTCCGGCCTGTACCAAGAGCAGTGCTGGACTGAGGGCAACGTGACTCATGAGAAACACGTCACAGTTACTGTTTGTGGTTTAATAGATGGGACCTAGAGTGAATATATGAAAGATGAAGAAACAAAAGACCTGCCTTGTCGTGGAGCAGCTGACAACCTGGATGTCAGTGGCTCAAACAGGATTATCGATATGAACAGAAAATATGGGCCAGAGTTTTTGGGGACAATACGGCATCAGTGATGGACAATGAAAGAGGAAGATACCAAGTGGTGGAAAACACGTCAACTCTACGTATATCCAACATCTCAACAGCTGACCTCGGAGAATACACCTGTCTGGAGATGAACCAACAGCAGTGTGTTAGCAGTCACCCTGTACAGTTCAGGCTGAAAACAGAGTGGATCTATCGCTCAGTGGGAGAAACGGCTGTGTTGCAGTGCCCTGACACTGGTTTCAATGGAGATAAGCCTCCATATTGGGAGACTACATTTCACAACATTGATCACGGACAACGTAACTACACTGTGGGCTTAGTGGACCAGAACCACTCTCTGGTGTTAACATCCGTAACGTTAAATCACACAGCTATGTACACTTGCAATACCTTAACCACTTTGAAATCATATGTGCTGCTGGTGTGCCCCAAATCAACCCCCCCCCCCCCCCCTGCTGTAGAGCTCTTCTCAGAGGGAGAAAAAGTCACTCTCAGATGCAAAGATTTGGGAATGAGTCTGAATTACTTCTGGTTCTTTAAGTCAAACCGAACCAAAGGAACAAGTTTTAATGTAGATGTCAATCAGATCAACAGCAATATGCAGAGACACATTAGGAATGACCCATCTCCCATCAGCGCAGGTGCCCTGATGGGAGATGGGTCATTCCTAATGTGTCTCTGCAAGACACAGGAGAGTATTGGTGAGCCATTGTTGATCTTCAGTGTTTCCCTCACTCGAGAACAAGACCCTGAGATACTTGAACTCCTTCACTTAATTTAATCCTCAGTTGATTAAAAGTTTTAAAGGGTTAGTTGACTTTTGGCGGTTTCATGAACATCTTTTGGGGAAATGTGAGAGGAAATGGAGCCAAAGACACGTAATGTCCTCAAACACAGATCACTGAGATATGGAAGTACAACCTCACAGAGCTTTATGACGGGTCGGCAAGGCAAGTTTAATTATATATAGCATCTGTCAACAAAAGGCAATTCAAAGTGCTTTAAATAAATGAAAACATTTCATTAAAAAGCAAAGAGATCAAATCAAACATAAAACAAGCTAATATAGAAAAACACAGGTATAAAACACATGAATAAAAGTTACAGTGCAGTTTAAGATGTGACTAGTTCAATTAAAGGCAGCCACGAAAAGTAAAGTCTTCAGCCTGAATTTAAAAGTAGTCAGAGTTGCAGCGGACCGGCAGATTTCTGGGAGTTTGTTCCAGATATTTGGAGCATAATAACTGAGCGCTGCTTCTCCATGTTTAGTTCTGACTCTGGGGACAGAAAGCTGACCAGTCCCTGAAGACCTGAGAGAGCTGGATGGTTCTTCATTTAGCAGTAGGTCAGAAATATATTTTGGCCCTAAACCATTCAAAGCTTTATAAACCAGCAGCAGAATTTTGAAATCAACACTTTGACACACAGGAAGCCAGTGTAAAGACTTCAGAACTGGAGTGATGTGATCCACTTTCTTAGTGTTAGTGGGGACTCGAGCAGCGGCGTTCTGAATTAGCTGCAGCTTTGAAATAGATTTTTTAGTGACACCTGCAAAGACACCATTGCAGTAGTCGAGTCTACTGAAGATAAAAGCATGACAAGTTTTTCAAAAATCCTGCTGTGATATAAATCCTAGATGTACTCTTAAGGTGATAGTAGTCCATTATTACTACAATTACCTCAGTAATTGTTTGATTTAATAAAGTTCTGACACATCCAGTCATTGATTTCTTCAACGCACTTACTCACAATGCTTGATTTGGAGCATAGTCTCCTGGTGAAATGGTTATGTAAATGTGTCGTCTACATAGCTGTGGTAATTTATTCTGTTGTTTTCCATTATCTGAGCCAGTGGAAGCATGTAGATGTTAAAGAGAAGAGGCCCCAGGATGGAGCCTTGAGGAACCCCAAATGTCATATTCTTCAACTCAGAGTTAACAATAGAAACAATTTATTACCTGTACTTTACATAGGATTCAAACCGATTTAGAACTTTTGCAGAAAGTCACACCCAGTTTTCAAGTTGGGCTAGTAACATGTTGTGGTCAACAGTGTCAAATGCAGAGCTAAGATCCACTAAAACTAACACTGAGATTCTGCGACTGTCTGTGTTTAAATACGGTAGACGTCAATGAAGACCTGACTGGAACACATCCAAACTCCACATTTTAAATCCAAGAAATGACACAGCTGTTGAAAGTCAACCTTTTCAATGATTTTACTTAGAAATGGGAGGTTTGATCTGGGCCTGTAATTGTTCATTACTAATGTGTTTATATTGTTATTTTTTAAGAGCGGTTTAATGACTGTAGTTTTCAGGGCCTGTGGAAATAATGCTGAGTGAAGAGACTTGTTTACTATGTGAAGTAGATTTGAGGGAATGCAATGTTAAACATTTTTGAAAAAGCCTGTTGGTATAATATCAAGGCAGCAGGAGGAGGATTGCAGATGTTGTGTAATGTTCTCCAGGTCTTTATCGTTGATCAGATGGAATTGTGTCATGGTGTTTGAATTGATTTTAAATGGACACAGGGACAACATATTTCCCGCACCTGGTACAGAGGCACTGACTGCCTCTTTTAAATGTGTCAGTGAAGGAGGCAAATTCATCGCAGGCCCTGCATTCAGCTTTTCAACACTCTCTTTTTTGTGTTCTCACAGTCATGGCCTTTTTTCTATGACGATAATATTTTGCCAGAAACTTCCTTTCCCTTAAGAACAACACACCCCTAATGTGCTGGGTTTATGTCAGCCATTCCTCTGAGTTTCAGCAAACATCTGAAGAAATGGCCCACATGCTGTTGCAGAAAGTGACGCACATGTGCTCTTTAGCGACATCTCTCTCCTCCTGGTTCATGGAAGAGAGAACAGAGCTGCTGACTCTGAGAAGTCAGTCAGTGAGTCATCGCTGGATAAATTACAAAGGTTACATAACTGAAGTACTTTCTTACCATATGTTTACCCTTCCTATGAACTCACGTCTTGGTATTAGCAATCCTTAACATTAACATGAAGGGAGGCGTGTGGCGCAGTGGGTAAGTGCGTTGGTGTTAGGATCAGGCCAGCACAGGTTCAAACCCCACTGCAGTCAGCATGTCATTGAGTCCCTGAGACACTTCACTCCAAATTGCTCCTGTGGGGATTTCCCACTGTATTCAGTATGTAAGTCGCTTTGGATAAAAGGGTCTGAAAATCTTCAGTCTGGATAAATTCATGTTATATTACAGGGTTTTAAGGATCCATGGTTTTCTGTCCTGTTAAAGATATGTCATTCGTTTTCAGCGATTTTTATCATAACATTTCAACCCGTGTACATTATTGTTTGCAACACCTATACTCTGATTTACAAGCAATTTAATACACATAATCCTGTACAAACATAAATAGTGTTAATGTTGCCTTCACATTTTGTCACTTGATTATTGAGGCTATACCGCCCTCATGTGGTAAAAGATGCAGCATCTTCACATCCAAACTATGGATAAACTGTTTTATTGAAAATGTTAGAAGAATAACATTTATTTTTTAATTCATCACTATGGCAAAGAACAACAACTACTGAAGCCTTGTTGATCAGATCAGTCATGGTCTTTATAGCTATATGTATATATACTATATGTATACAGCATATATAATATAGATTCACAATGACGTGACATTATTCACTCCGATGTCTTCTAAAGAGTTTAGAATTTTTTATAAATGAAGATACTTATATTCTAAATATAGCATACAAGCCCATCCTGAAGGACATCATTCTGTATATATAACTACCAATCATCTTCTTTTACCCCATCCCAAAAACGGTCCGACTCCTCCAGTGATTGAAGAAGTATTAAGAAGAGTAAAGGTCCCAATACAAAAACAATGTAATAATGATGCAGTACATGTACAAATATGCATTCAAAATATTACTGTAGTAATGTTATAGTAAATTGACTGCACTTTTCCAGTCTTTAAGTGCTTTACTGTACAAGTCAGCATTGAACCATTCATACAGGGGCTACATAAAAGGTGCTATTTGCTCAAATAAATTACACACATCCTGGTGACTGACTGAACCCCCAACCTCTGATTGTAAGACAACCAATACCTCACAGCCTAAATGGGCCCCATAAGCAATGAATAACCCCTGTATCTTACATGATTAAAACCCATTGCTTTTGTCAAGGGATCCCTTGCAATGCTATCTTCCAGGTCGCCTACAAATACATCTTTTGTTATGGTTTCAAAAACTGATGTCAATCCTGCCATTGGCCGGCTGTCACACGTGCTGCGAGGAACTCTGGATGAATTTGTTAGAGACTGGTCCCAAATTGCCCCGTACATGAAAGAAGAATGGTCAAGGGTTATAACTGTGGGCGTCCTCTATAGGAGGACTGTTGCTGGTTTTCTCCAACATCACACACTGTACGGTTTGTTCTTCTCTAAAAGCCCAGGCCTCAGGGGTTAGTGGGAACTGTGGCCAAATGACACTGGGATGCCCGAGCCAGGAAGTGAGAGTGAAAGTCCTTCCTCTGTTGGCAGAGTCACTCCGCCTGACAGATGGTACTTACACCGGCTAAACTGCGGAGATTAGAAACCAAGCTCTCTCTAGTAAATGTGATCACAGGTCAATTTAAGTTTCCTGCACTTCTTATAATGGCTTCATTTACCACTGACTTTTTGTTTCAAGGCTTTTATTGTCATGTGTACATAGCTACAGTGTAGTTATGACAATGAAAATCTTAGATCACAGGCTATGACACAATGTATTAGTTATCAGGCTTTTTTACTGTCAATTGAATTTAGACTCAACTCATGATCGGTCATTAAATGTAATGATTTTATATATCCAACAATCCCCCTGTTGGTTCATTCATTTGGGTTTTATTTCCAGACTTTAAAGAGCCCCTTTCACAACCAAAGAGGCTGTTATACAACTGTTTGCACAGGCTGAGTAGTAGTAATGGCTTTTTAATACCCGCACCTGCCTGACAGACGAGAGGCAATCTGCACCCACACACGAAAACATGTTTATTGACATTATTATATATTATTTATTTTGATATTTGTAGACTCCAAGACATCAGGTTGTCAGTTATTTTCCTTTGACGGCTTCCCGTTGATCAGGCCGGCCTCCCAGCGTTGCCACAGAGTTTTCTGACCTCCTGCTCTTTGAACTTTTGCCTCCTGCTGGGAGATAACACAGAGCAGGATTTAGAGTCGGAGATTATCTCCCTTGTTCTTGATCCTCTGAATTTGAGATACATTTCAGAACCACTTATAGTAATCCAGGCATTTGTAAAACAAAAAGTATTCAGATTAAATACCTCATGATCCTAGAATAACACATTGGAAATTAAATGAAACCTGTGAGATAACTTCAGCTTTTGTAGTCCTATTTATAGTGTTTTCTAAGGATAATCCATCCTGTAGTGTGACCCTGAATTAGTGACATTACATCATGTCACACTGTTTTCTTGCCAGTGGTTGGTGTACACTAAACACATGCAGATTTGACGGAATGACGAAGAAAACAAGAAAGAAGATTACATAAAAATATTTTTTTTATGTCACTTCACCTGTTCAGATTTCTTGGACGGCGGCGGCCAAACTCGTTCCAGTTTCCGACTGGACTGTTTCCTGATAACTAAAGAACAGAAAGATAGAAAATAAGCAGGATATATTACAGTTTTCCATTGAACCATTCAGGATTTCATAAATGTAACCAGGTTAATCCTTTTTGGTCTGTATGCTCTAACGTAAACAACAACGTTAGCATATCCGGCTAACTAGCTTACTGGTGCTTACTGTGTTGCCCTGCTCTATTGGATTTGGGAAAGTTTACGCTCCAGAATACTGAGCTATACTCATCCTCTGAGATGGATTACATTGTCAAAACACAAGGTTAGTCCTCATCTTAAATCCTTGTAAACTAAAACAACCTCTGACAGCTTGCAGGATAAGCAGCTAAACAGGCTTATGTTGAAAAGATGTAGCCTAAAGGTCTCATCTTATGTTGTGTGGACAAAGCATTTAACTGTAATTAGCATCAAACTTGTAATACTAAGCCAAACAATATCTCTACAACTACAGACACATCAACAAATACCTGGCAACATAGTTTGAAATGCAAGACATTGCATGTTAGCAAGTCTTTTAGCACGATGTTGCGCTATGTAGCATTTGTAAACATGCTAAACAATAAAAAGTCAGACAGAGAAAATTATTTGGCTAACATTAGCTCAATTAGCTAACTATCTAACTACGGTTGACATTTTACCAGACAAAATCGCTGAATGCCGACTAGAAAAACCTTATAAATAGTTTTTGTTAACTCCTACTTATATATATATATATATATATATAGTCTAGGATTCAACACTTGCCCTGTAATCATTGAAAAACAGGAAGCAAAAAGAGAACTTGACAGGAATAGCAACAGCAGTGGCGGGGGCCAAGTTCAGCCTCAATTTAAATATTTTAGGTTCGCACTCTTAGCATGCTAAATCAGATTCTGTTTTGACAGTTAAAAGGCTTTGATAGGACAAGATTAAACATTATTCACTGTATATTTTAACCTATGAAGGTTATATCTTCATTGAAGTGTCAAAACTGTCCTCTGTGAATATATCACAGTGTCTGGGTGACACATTATCATACAGCTTTGTGTCATGACTGGTTAGGGTAACACACTACAGCTTATTCAACCTTTAGAACGAGTCATTTCCTCCAGTTTATCCCAGTTTTACCCTCAGACATATTATCATGTTGTCACACCACGTAGCGAATCTTCTTCACCTCGACTCAACCCCACACATCATTACCATGAAAATAGTAACATGGTGCTACATAATGACACACTCCTTGGCGGCCCGAAGCTCTGCTGCTATGCATATAGGAAACAACATCAGACGTCAACAAAATACATTCACACAAACCGTACATACTTTCAACAAGACCTATGAAATGTCTGAAGTCATTGGTATTTACACAACACTATAACGGGACCATATCTGCCCTTAGGCTCAAGCTGAGGTGCAGATAGTCGCCTTCATGTTGTCACTCAGCCCACTGGCATTTGCTGACTCAGATCAGACGGCTGTTGGAGTGATTCACCCTTAACCGCTTGTGACAGGGTTGACACTAAGTTGTCGATAAGACTGCTTAGATAACACTATGTGATGCTAATGTAGAGAGGCATTCATTAAAGTGCTCAGACTGAGTGCCAGAAGGCCAAGATGTGGAATGAATAAAGATCTAAATGACTCTTATCAGACAAAGTGATGCATCCTAGCCGTCTGATGGAAATTAACCATGAATCTTTTATTACTTTCCATTTATTTTTCTCTAAGCATCGTCAGTAATGTTTATCCAAATGAACAGATTGCCACTGAAATGTATAATAACTTTGGAGATTGTTTAATTAATGTGCAAATTAACCTCTATGGTGCATGCAGTCGCACACAGAATACTTATCATTTGAGATGGAAGAAATCAGCAGAAACTAAAGTAAAATAAGAAACAAAGTCATGGAAAAAGTAGAAATTAAAGTCAAGCATTTATAAAATACTTTGTAATGGGGAATCGGAAGGAACAAAAGTACTTATATTTTTGATAAATTAGTAAAAGTAACCATTTAAGAAGTATATTATTTATTCTACTGGATTGTGCCATGAGTGCCCTCTGAAAAAAATGTAAAGTGACATCAATTGGAAATACTCGAGTGTAAGCACCTCAGAATTGTACTCGAATGCAGTACAATTCTACCCTTGTATGTCAGAGACCATGCAGACTTACCTGGTGTGAGCATTGTTTCAAATCGTGATTTTTCTTCGTCTTTATTAGTTTTCCCGTTTTCTCCGTACAAAGTGCATCTCTGTCTGCGCAGTTCTTCCTCTCTTTCTTTGGCTTCCCGGATTTCTTTCAATACTTCTGGCTTCAGAGCGAGAGCTGGACGCAACTTGAAGAAAGGGTTATGTTTAAAGATTGGAGATTCTTGTTTTGTGTTTCCATCCAGAGTTTTACTCCTAGTACCTACATCGCATGTGAAGACATCTTTGTTTATGGAGTCCATCGATCTGTACTGGCTTGCCTTCAGGTCTTGTTTTGTGAAAGACCATAAGCATCTTTTGTCTAGAGAATCACCTGTTGAACTCAGCGATCTGGAGATGTCAGGACTTTTCTCAATGTCTTGAAGCAGTCTGAGGGAAAGTGATCTGGAAACAGGGCAGCTTTTCAGTGACAGCAACCTCATGCTACGTGTGCGCTCTAGCACAGAAGGGTAGACGTGACCTTTCGTCGGCGAAGTAGGTGGTTTCCGGTGTTTTCTCGGACCCTCTGTGTTGTCCTGTTGGAAAGCCTCAAACAGCAGCTTTGTCTCCTTTAACTGGCGGGTTTCCTCCTTGCTGTACCCACCTGGGATCTTCCCCTGGTTGACCAGCACCAGCTCCCTCTGAAACTCCTGACTTATCTCCTTTTTCATCTTCTGCTCGGAGAACTGCCAGTCGCTGCGCTGCTGATCCGGGCCATCCTTTGTCGGCTCAAATGGCTCCAGAAAGATATTAGTCTTAAAGGGAAACTCTAGCACATCTGGATTATCCGTGAGATATAAGAGGCCACCAGATCTCTGCAGGTTCTGCTTCTCCTTTGCTTCCTCGAAGATCTGCCTCTCCAACAAGAGCTCGTCAACGGAGAGTCGGTGGCAGGGAGATAGGAATGGAATTTTGGTAGAAGTTTCAATGGGGTCGATCGGAGATTTGTCTTCATGTACGCAGCTGTAACTTGGGTCATCATCGGAGTCTCCTGAATGTGCATTATACTCTACACACATTGTGTACGAGGACATCCCTGCTTTTACATATTTACTCTCATTTATTTGCTTCTTCATCATCTTGGCACCCTGATGCTCTAGAGGGTCAAATCTTTTCTCTTCTGTCTCAACTCCACCTGGCAGATCGTCTTCTCTTGCCTTCATATAATCTTCTTCATCCCCAAGCTCACCCTCTGTCTCATCTCCAGTCTCTTGGACAACCGTCTTGGAGGTACATGGATTCTCTGGTGTACTTACGTCTTGTCGCAGCTGCACCTGTTGCAGACGTTGAAGCAGTTGCTCTCCTTGTTGGATTTCAGTAGCTATTCTTACACTCCCATCTTTCTTTGTCACAATCTCTTCATAGTCTTCAGAGTCCAGGGACCCTTGTGTTTGGCTGGTGCCACTATCTCTCTTCAAGCAGTTGTGTTTTCTGAAGGTATAGTCGTCAACATCCTCTTCATCATCAATAAACATCTCTCTTGGGATCGTTGATACCTGTGGCTGATCGTACATTGATGCTTCCATCTTGTTATGGCAGGACTCGAAATAATCATCACTCAGACAAGACAGTGTCGGGGCTTTTGTCTCCACATCATCAATATTTGTTGTGTTTAGTTTAGACTCAATGTCCTTTGATTTTTCATCTTCTTCCTCTTTGTCAAGATGTGTCACATCAGGAGCAAGATGTGAAGCATCGCCTGCTTCAGCTTCCCTCCACTTTTTCTGGCCCTCAATCAAAGTTGAAATATCCTCAGGTTCTTCATTTGATTCTTCGTCCTGACAGTGTCTTCTGAGTGAATCATAACATGTCTCCTCCATCAATGTTCTGTCTTGTATTTGGACCGTGAAACGCTGTCCGTAGACTCCTTAGAAGTCTGCCCTGTACTTTCTATCACTTCATCCACCTGATTCACTGCTGCCATTAACGGCCTCTCAGCAGGGTGCCAGTCTAAGCCAGTGGGATTATCTCTAGGCTCTGTGGCGTCAGATGGCCCATTTGTAAAGGTCACACTGGAATTATTCAGCCTAATAGCCTTGCTGCCCTCTGCAGGCAAATAAGGTGCCATGTAGGATGGAGGAGGTGGCATGAAGACAGCGGCCCAATTCCAATTATGCCCTTAAACCTGACTGAAAGATCCCAACACCTCCAACAGTGAGTCTGCATCCACCCAGATTAATCAACTGCCCTTCTGAACATATGTAATGTGTTCCTCATGCCACTCACTGTGGACAAACAGCTCCATACATGTTGTAGTTCATTGTATAAACAACTTGTAATATAATATCATAAGTTTTGTTTTAAACTTGGGATAATATGTATGTCTAGTCTAGAAAACAGTAGAGGTTAATTTGACAGTTTTAGTACATTTCCTGAGAAAGCTGCAAAAAACCAAGCCGCTAATAAACATGAACATTTGACTGGCCAATCAGAATGGTGAACACTGAGTCAGGTGGTATAAATACGGATGGTTACCCTAATGCATTAAAAAATAATCCGGCAGGTGGCCTAAAATGTTTATCTGCTACAAGCAACATTTACCTGTTATTTGGTATGTGGCCGGTAACAATTTAATTCCTTGAGAGGCGGTAAGATTTCAAAAAGTGAATGTGATTTTAAACAATTCAAGTTTCCAAATAAAACTAATAAAACCCTGCTTGAAAATGATTCTGAGGAAGGAAATGCAAGCAGGTTTGTACGGCCTTAGGATGAATTAACAAAGCTTTTTTCTTTATTTTAATAAAACAAACACATTACAAGCTTAGGGCTCTTCTCATGTCAGTTGTGCCTGTCTTGAACTGTTTGTCCAGTCTTACTTCACCTTCATACGGATCAAAAAGGTACATATTTCTCTCTTGGCTTTATTGTTCTGTCATCCAGATTCCACATTTCTCTGCCTGTAATGATCACGATATTTTTTTTCAGCGCTGCATAAAGCCTCCGTGTTGTTGTGGGGACTTTTCTCCCCCACGGTGACCTAGCACGCCCAATTCTGCTGACAAAGGGAACGAGTAATCGGCTTTCCTCCGTCTGTATTGGCAGGCACACGGCGTACAGAGACTCTGATCATCTCACCACTGTTGACAATTATGCTTTATGTATAATCGACCTTTACTCATCGGGGTTACTTCCTGTTATCCATGAGCCACAGAGACTTTGTCTGTGATCATCCATGAAACAAGTTTTCCTCCCCAAACGACACATCTTTTTAGATTAGCTTTTTATTAGCAACCTCCCCCTTTAAATGGTCTTTTAGTCTTCTTGTTTTATTTCCTTTTACGTTGATCTTTTAATATTTTAATCGTTTAACCTTTATTAGACTGATGACGTTTTTATTTACAGCCTATTATCTTTTTCTTTTACCTATATGTTTACTTAATTTTATAGGGTTGCATCGATTCACTTCGTCTTGTGTCTTATTTTTCTGAGAGGAATCATTATTTATTTCATTTTAATTATTTTACCTCCGTGTGTCTCTTAACCTGTTAAAATGTTATATTTGGTTGCTAGGTCTTAACATCTGATCTGAGGGGAATTTCTTGTTGTTTATTTGTAACTTGTGATGTGTCGCCATTTTGTAACGCGGCTGCACGTGCTGTAGGAAAAGTGCTACATAAATAGAGCTTTATTATTATTATTAATATGTGTACGGCTCGCTGCACCCGCACTGCGAGGGGGACCCAAGTTCCCATCAGCAAAAACACGTGGGTTTGCTGTCCTGGCTCCAAGATGGTGGAATGAGCTCCCCAGTGACATCAGGACAGCAGAAAGCTTACACACCTTCCAGACTGAAAACTCATCTCTTTCGACTCCACTTCGAGCTATAGAACTATTAACAAGGCACTTATATACTAATAAAGGACTGGCTTCTCTAAAGCCAGTTGAGTAGCACTTGAAATGTTTTAGCTCTATGAAACCTGTACTTATGATTCTGTTTTCTTCAAGTTTGTATCTTCTTGGTCGAAAGCACTTATTGTAAGTCGCTTTGGATAAAAGCGTCAGCTAAATGCAATGTAATGTAATGTAATGTGTACACCATTGAGTACTTTGTTAAGATGTTTTCTCCTTGATATAAATGTTATCCTGGTGTCATCCTCTTCCCTGAGCTGCAGCTTTAAATTGATGACTTTATATGTACACCTGTATTCAGGAGCTTAATGCCAGCACACAGGATTACCACCACCAGCAGCAGCACACTGTACACACAGAACATATTAATGCGCCTTAATAAGCTTAACCTGTATATTCCATCATCCTTTCAAGGAACATTTTCTACGCTGTTGTTATAAAGGTTTTTATAGATTATTTAAAATGCTGTTTAAATACTCTGGTGGCATTGTACATGCAGTTTGTGGAGTCTATTTGTATATAACATTACAAGAGGGGTTCTTATTATTACATGCTTATTGTGCTCATGAGATTGCTATGACTATAAAATAAATAGACACAATCACTAATCCCAGGTTCTGATGGGTTAGATACCAACGAGGGGCATAGTCAGAATAAAGTTGTCAGCTTGCAATACTAGTGTAGCAAGGTCAGGTGCAGACACTGGAAGAATACAAAGAATTATCCTTAAACAGGACTCTGGCCTTGAGCTTTGGGAGAGCTCCGCTGAAGATTCCACTTTTTCTGTAGAAACGTCAGCGAAAACAAATGATGTGCGATGATGGTGCCAGAGTAGGGAGGCTGATTGGAGGATCATGTTGCCAAGAGACTTTTTTTAAAGTCTGCGCACCTACCAAAGAGAGCCAAGTCTTTGCTGTCTGTGATTTCTATGATGTGACGGAGTCCTTGGCAAAGTGAATGTATTTTGCTCTCTCATAATAAATAGTTAACCCGTTAAGCCCCAAGCCTGTTTTTCAGGTTTCAGGCTCGAAAATGACATTCCCAGAACAAATGACCATATCTTCCCTTCTAAAAGGGTTACATTAATATTCTTTTTTCTCAAAGTAATGATAAACCTGTGAGTTGGATGTAGAAAAGTCAGAATCAATATAGATGTTTTTATTTTAAAGAAAATTCAGATTGAACATGGTAAAAAACTGTAAATTATAGTGTCCGTCCAAAAGACATGTTGTACTTATAGTGAAAACTAACCTTGGATGATGGGTTAGTAGACTAAAAGCTTTAGGAATCCAAAGTACAACAGATAATAAGTACCCTGTATCAAGATTGATGCAAAACAAGTGAAATTTGACCTTTTTAGACAGATTTAGCAAAAAAAACCTCTTCTGGGGCCAGTTTTATTGCTAATGGATTATCAGAACATTTCAAAGGGGACGCAGACACATTGGATATTAACCTATGGATTAACTACAGCATCGTTGTTATCGTTTTAATGCCATTGAAGACCAGTTTAGACCAGACAAAACCAAGGTAAGCCATGTTAGCGTTGTAGGCTACCTAGCGTCACATGTTTTTATGTACGTTTTTGTTGATAACCTCGCGAGTTTGTATCTTTCAGTGTTGAGGTGGGCACCGTTAGATTCTGTGTCTTTACGATCATAAACGATGTGTTGGATGTGCAGCTAGGATAAGTAATAAGGGAGCTAGGAGTGATTTTCGGTGCAGTAATAGGTTAGCATGTTTCGCTCGGGGCTAATTCAGAGGCTCACTGTTAGCATTGTGTTTTTTTTGGAGAAAAAAATTAAAAAGATCAGTTAAATTAGTTTTTTCCCGTTATATGGATATAAAATATTCATAGTTTATTAAATATTAAGGTTCCTTAGACGTTGTTTCCTGCAAATGACACGATTTCGGCCCCGGAACCGGGTCCGTGGGGCTTAAGACTTAGAATTGATCTGGGATTTATCTGTATAAATAAAGTTTTGAAATTAAATCAAGAAGTCGTTTGTCTTTCCTGGAATTTTGAACACAACAAGTTACATCATTTAATTATCCAATATTTAGAAACAGATGGGATAATGGCTGCTGTGGACACTTTAAAAATGCGTTATTAAGAAGATGTACCTATGATATGTAGTGGAGTGGAAGTAAGAAATGCATAAAATAGAAAAACTCAAATAAAAGTACCTTAAATGTGTACTTAAGCATTGCAAGTACCTGAGGAAATGAAAACTTAAAGTAAAGACAAGTAGACATTTAGACAAGAGTTGTGAAATGGGGATGAGACTCCTCCAGTGCCCACACCTGCAATAAAAACGTTTTTTTGACCAGGGCACAAAGTCTTTAAGAAAACATCTTCTTACATTTGGCAAATTTGATCGAACAATACTGTTTCCAAAATGAGATTTCAAAGCCTTTCCTTCAATGCAAATGATTGTATTCTGCAGGAGAAATAACAAATCTGATTATTACAATCTTTGAAGTCTAAAATTCGAAAGTACATTATCTTCTGGGAAAAGGTTTTACTTTTGTGTGAGTGTTATTTTCCCAAAGAAAACTAGTATTTAGTCCCAAAAATATGACCTTTTAGCAAGATTTCGACACAATGCATCCATAACAACAGTGTGAAATGATTATGCAATTCCCTCCTTAGGATTTTTAAAAACAACACACTTTAGAAACATTGTTCGTGTCCTATGTGGAAGCTGTAGCCCTGAGTACTGGGTAAGAAAAAGGTACAATTTCAAAAAGAATCTGAATATATTACCAATGTTTCTCATTTGCAAATACATGTCAAAGTATACACATTGAACCACACCATGTTTACAGCAAAAAAGCATTGTTCTGCTTTGGCTTTTTTTTTCATTTATAGAGCAAATATGTTATATTTTAGCTGATAATAAGGCACCAACAAGTCCCAGAGATATTTAAATGAGAACATGTCATGTTGAAGTTCTCAGGTTTGTCCACCAGAGGGAGGAAGTGGATTTAAAAAGTCTCTCAGAGCTGCTACAACATGATATATGTCTTTCTTTGGCAAAGTGAAGTAAAGTGATGGGTGCTCAGAGCCCAAAGCATTGTCAGACTACACCAGGTGGTGGTCTGCTCTCTCAGATCAGTCATTTAGGCAGCATGTAGTGTGTAATGGAAGTCACGATTATGACAAATGATACGATTAAGGCTGATGAGGTGAGTCTCTCTCTTCCATCATCCCCCCCTCACATGACGGAGCAGCACTGACAGCTCTTACGCTTGGGAGTGCCTCCACCTTCTGCTACACTGGGGGAAGATGAATTATGCAGCCGCTCGTCGGCTTCCTCTCCTTGGACTTTCGCTCCGTTTCCATCCAGGGGAATGTCCTGAAACTCTTGGGACTCTTTTTGGGGCGTTTGGGGTCCTAAGACGGTTTCTTCCCCTTCCTCGTTGATCATCACTCGCTCCACGGTGATGGGACCTTCGTCTTCCTCTTGGCTTTGGTCAGAGTATCCCATAAACACCAAAGTAACCGGGCCTTCTTCTAGATTCAGATCCTCCACGTTATCGACTTCTCCGGGAATGTCTCGTACCGCCATGTTGCTTCTGTCCACTTCTTTGTTTCCAGAACATTCCTGTGTCTTCAGATCAAATTGTTGCTTCTGTCCACTTCTTTGTTTCCAGAACATTCCTGTGTCTTCAGATCAAACTCGTAGCTTCTCGAGGTGTCTTGCGGCGTCTCTTCCTCGTTTTGACGGCTAAAAACAGACAATAATTTTCCCTTCGGAGCTTTGTTAGCGTCTTCATTCTTCATCTTTACCTCCTCTGGCGTGACCGTGACTTCGTCCAGCAGGACTCTCATCCCAACTCCGTCCACGATACTCAAGATCTGCCCGAGCTCTTCGGACGAGGGTTGGTTTCCCGATCCTCCGACAGCGTGGATGCTCTTCCTGCCGTCGTCGAACACGGTGGTGGTCGCTCCGGACGGCGAGGACAGGGGGGCCACGGAGCGAATAACGGTGGCCCCGGTCTTAGGGTCTCTCTCCACCTGCACTGACAACATCCCCAGGACTGAAAACACAGGAGATGGAAGTGGAATTAAATTATAGTTATGTTATCATCTTTAAATTTGTATCTTTGATTTTATCTTTAAAATGTATTAATCTGTGCTGTCCTGTTTTTCATCCTGTTAAATTATTATTTTATGATTTTTGATTAATAAAAGGTCCATCTTATCTTATCTTATCTTAAAAATTTAATATATAAATGGTATAAATATATAATAATGATCTGAATCAGATTACTTTATTTGTCCGAGGTGGGGGAAATTAGGTTTTGTGATCCCCATTTTAGAATGAAATTAAAACACAAGAAAATGAGGGTGAAATAAATAAAAACAATATTGATAAATATACAATAATACTAATACAAATAAAATAATAAAAACAATAATAATACAACATAATTGTAAAGTCAAACATTTTAATAAAATCATTAAAACTAGTGGAAAAAATAAGTAATACATGAGAAGTTTGATATTTAGAAGTGTCAAATACTGTAGTATGGAGGGGCCCTTATCAATAAAAGGTGCTTCAAATCTGTGATATGAATGTATTAGATTGTTTTATCTTTCTGTTGAAATGTAACCTGACAGCAGAAGGTTCCTCTATATATGATCCGGCTCAATATAAAGTATATAGACACAAAAAGACAAACACGGTAAGTTTTTTACTCCAGCGGGCAAAACAAATTAACAAACAGAAATAACAAAGTGAGTAAATATAACATTTTCTGAGTCTGTTACGTCTGCTACGATCGTACCCTGGGGGCAGAGAGTCATCAGACGCAAGAGGAGAAGAGAGAGTTGAAGACAAATACATTTCTGTTTATCTAGTTTAAAATTATTCATGGTTAAACATTGTGGGTTTGTTTCAGCTCTGCTTTAGTCACACAAAGAAAACGGGCTGTAGTCAAACTTTTGAAGGCCTTTGAAGAACCTTTTAAACTGTGCAAATAAATGCTATATAATACATTTTTTAAATTTTATATACACACATTGACTTATATAATGTTTTTAATTACATTTTAAATTGATCTGTGAAATGAAACTGTCATGAAAGCCAATTTCCCCCCGGATAAATAAAGTACTCTTATTTTGATTAAACTCAAATAATGAATGTATACATTTGGTATGCTCAGTGCGAGCGGCCATTGCACCATAATAAATAGTGAACATCTACATTTACGATAAATTCAAAGAGTCTCTTCCTGTCTCTCACCTGAGCGTCCATCTTGTCCACTTTCAGGAAACGTCCTTTGTGCCATTTTGGGGAGAAGTGATCCTTTCTCTCTTTATTCACTGAAACAGAACATGTTAAAGGTAAGTTTGAGAAACCGGCTCGAGATACACTTGTTGTTATATTCCATGGAATGCTATTAACATCCCGATAGCAATGAATATCTGAAGTGCTTTGACAAAGAATCCATGAAGAAATATCATCTGTGGAAGCCGTGGCGCTGTAGAAAGCTTGACCAATCATCTGAGCCGGCCCGGCTAAAGTAACTGGATGGCCTACCTGCCTGTCAGCCTTCCATCTGGGCACACACTTATCTAGTGCCCTCATTGGTCATGTGCGCATTCGTGTGTGTTGGAGGAGGGGCTCTGTGAGGAAGTAGTGGATTTCTTCCGGTTGTGTATTTTCAAATTCTAGCGCACTCGAGCTGGTTTCTCCACAATGACCTACCCCACCTTTAAGTCAAGTTAAATACAATTATATTTCTCACTCACTCATGTAGTTATGTGGCTTTGCATTATGCTGATATTATATCAATAATAATCTATAATTGTATTATTTTTAGAATGAAATTAGATAAAATAATGATATAAACATAGGAAGTACATTTCCAATAAAAAAATAACATAAAATAAGATAAAGACTATTATATCAACATAAGAAGTAAAGTTTAAATGTCCAGTAAAAACAAAATATAATACAAATATTGATATAAACACAAGATGCTGAAGTATGAATATGTAATAAAAAGCTAAAATAAAAATAATAATATAATCATTACAAAATGTAGGTAAAATGACCTATAAAAAATAAAATAAAATATTTATTTGAAGTTAAATATAAATATGAACATTGAACTGCAATATAAAACATGTATATTACAATATACATACAGTGGTTACTACTGAAATATCAAACTTAGTTCAATTGTCTCACTTCTTCTCTCAGGCCTTCTAGTCAGAGCGGAGCACGACTCCTCACTATTCCCTGTGTTTGTTTTATATCTGTTGTAAATTATTGTCTTTTATTGTGATTATATGTGTTTTTAATGCATGTACAGCACTTTGGCTCGACCAAAAATCGCTTTTAAATGTGCTTTATAAATAAAATTTGATTTGATTTGATTTGATTTGATTTGTCTGAAACTGAACCTAATCAGAACACTTTATGTATTACAATGAAGTAAAAATAAAAGATAAATACAAATAAGGATACATAAATTAAGTTAAAATATTGGTTATATAAACATAGGAAGTAACTTGCAAAAAAGCTGAGTCAAATGTTCAATAAAAATAAGATCAAATAGAATACAAATATGTATATAAACATTCAATTATAGTTAAATAAAAATATGCACATTGAACTGCAATATATCCATTTTTATTACAAAATATACATGCAGTGGCTACTTCCCCTAAACTTTGTGCACATTGTGCTACAGTATTTAACCTGTATATTTAAGCAATCAAGGCCTCAAGTGTATGATTGCGATTCTATTACACAAACTATCATTGTAATCAACAATATAATAATAATCAAATAATAAGTCAAATAATGTCATAATGTGTGCTAATTTGCTCCCAAACCTACGCTTTCTGCTTGAGTTAATCTCCGTCAGAAAGTAGTTCCTAGAAAGTAGTTCCCATGGTAACGATAGCCGATCGAACACTCCTGCTACCCCGCTTACAGTTATTGATATAATTATAGTAAATAATATATTATTAACCAATTTATTGAAAACAATTTATTGAAATTTTTTTTGAATTAGGCTATTTAAATATCTGAGTAATCACTGTGTGGGATTAGCGGAACAAATCAAATCAGGCTCCATGGAGCTGAAACATGTTGGGTTCAGAATGAAGGTGGATGTTCATGCTGCCATTAAAAGTGCAATTCTTGAAACAGCTCTCCATGAACTCCATGCCAGACTTTGTTGCAGGTGGTGCTGTGGTGTTCACGGGTAGGACTACGTTATAGGAATAGCTTTCCAACGAGAGACAATGTATAACCGTGTAACGGCTGTGTGTCGCTAAACGTCGCTATGGAAACCACACGATGTAGGTTCATGGAAGTAGTTTCGGTAGGCTAGTGGCGTGTGTAGGCCACTGGATACTTTGTGATTAGGCACGTTCTATTTGATCGTTGTTTGATCGTGGAATCAAACACGCCTATTGACCAATCAGAGAGCTTGCTCAAACCTATGTGTGATAGATTACAATGTATACAATGATTACTACTCTTAAACTTTGTGCACCAGGTGGAGACAGACTGAAGGGGTCGGGCTAAACTTTCACCCTCTAAGTTAATGCAAACGAAGGAGTCACACATGTGAGCAGATCAAGGGAAAGCTTGTTTCTCAGCCTCGGCTCCATTCTGTCACCCCGATTTAAATTACCATTCTTCATGCAAAGACTTAGTTATGGCAAATTATCATCCGTCAGAGGGAGAGAATAGACTCTGGAAAGGCGTAGTCATGAGAGTGACAGAGAGGGGATGGAAGCTGATGCTAAGCTAATGACCGTTTCTTACCTTGTCCTCCTCAGTGCTTGCGGGCAAAAAGTGAGGAGACAATTAAGTGCTCTCTGCGGTGCCACACTTAAAACAGACACTGAGTCTGCAACTTTAAACACATGCCTCCCCGTCCTCAACTTGTAACCCTGCCATAAATATTTCACAGTCATCATCAGATAAGTGTTGGAGCGAGCTTAGTGCCGTCACATCGAGCTGGATACCTTTAGTTAGAGCTAAATCTGGGCTGTAGAGGAAAGAGGAACATTAGATTACATGTAACCCTGTCATTGCACAAAATATGACAAAGTACTGGGACAGTGACATGCAATTAGCAACTTACCAGAAGTGCAAGAGAAGCAGAGCAATGTTAATTAATTAATCATGGTTAATCACAAGTTTAAAATACTACTTGTATTTTGGGGGGAGATCCCCAAAGAGAGATTGGCCTGGAGTCAGTGCAGTATCATGAGCAACTTTCTCTACTTTCTTTGTCTTTTCACGGCCATGGGATTCATCATAAACATCCGCGCTGGAATTAGGGGACACTTTGGGCCACACTTTGTAAAAAAGCACGTTTAGATTTTCCAGATTAATCCAGAGCGTTGACACGTTACAAGTGACAGCCTTTACATAAGTATGACAGATGTAAAAAAGCTAAAGTATATCCATTATGAACAGTATAATTAGGTATAAACAATATTAACAGTAGTTCAAAGGTATCACAATATAAACAGTATTATAAAGACATTAGTAACACTATAGAGCAGTATTGACACTGTTAAATGCTACGTATACATATTAGTACACTATGGCAGATGTAACCAGACAGTTGTATGAATAAAATGATGATGTATTTGCCAAAGAATATTATGAATGTAGGCTGAAATTATATTAAAATATCTTATTTGACATGTTTTTACAGAAGCACACACATATTAGTCCACATATTAAAATAAAAGGTATTTTATTCTCCTGTACAGTATTTGATTTTACATTCTCATTTAACATCTGTTTTATCTCATTCCATACCTCACCTTTATGTCCATTGCACTGTTTATTAAAGTGGACCTATCATGCTATATTTTAATAATATATTGTAGGGCCATACCTATACAAAACATGTCTGTGAAGTTTTTTTTGAAAATACCAAACAGATCATGCATTTTAGCCATGCCTCATTTCGCTCTATTTGCTCTTTTTTAGCCCTGTTTTTGCAAGGGCTGATTCTGTGAGAAGTCTTCTTCGCTGCTTTTGTGGCAGACTACAGCGCCATCTACAGGCTTGGCATATGAACTACAGCGTCTCCAGCGCTTTCGAGCGGCAAAGGCCGTGGCTGTCTCCTCCTGATTGGTGGAGAGTTGCCCATATAGGCGGAGCTCCCCGTTTCTGACGTCAGAACAATTTCAAATCTGGATCAGTATGTATCCGTTGCAGCCCCGTTTTTAGAGATTTGGGTACGGAGGAAAAGAGAGGGTTGTGTTTTCTGACACTTGGTGAGTTCCCTGACACACCAGGGACACATATTCATGTATACAAGACGTACAAAAGTGAATTTTGCATGATAGGTCCCCTTTAAGATATTAATTGCAAGTTGTTGTTGTCGTGCATATGACAACTAAGCCCTTGAGTCTTTATTTGAATGTTATTCATGAAGACTTCTTGAAAACAAAGAAGACATCTGTTTCATTATTCACCAAATTCAGGGTAAAATTCTGTGTTTACTCATGCAGCGATGAATCATAATGTGGTAGGAGTGTTCTCTATTTTTTATTCATGAAACATAATTCCAAGCGCTCGCATCCCATCTGTGCAGGCCAGCAGATTATTCTTCTGTTTTGCTGTAACATTTATTTATTTAACACATCGACTGCCTGGGATGTGGCGCGAGGCCAAACTGAATAGCATTTACATCTTTTGACCTAAGAGATCAATTTGTTCCCTTATTCATATTCAGCAGATGCAGCAGTACAGATGTTTTAAAGTTTAGCCTTTGGGAAGATATTACCTTATGGTGCGGCCTTTAAAGTGTCTCAAATCTTAAATATATACATGCTATTTACTGCTGCTGTGCATCAATTAGCGTAATTAAGATAAGATACTTTATTGATCCCAATTTCGGAAATGTTTGAGTTGCAGCAGCATAAAAAACAAGGC
Organism: Harpagifer antarcticus; assembly: GCA_902827135.1. Lineage (NCBI taxonomy): Eukaryota > Metazoa > Chordata > Actinopteri > Perciformes > Harpagiferidae > Harpagifer > Harpagifer antarcticus. Next base: position 564,017 of record CADEHL010001053.1, on the reverse strand, counting down.
ATTGCCAGAAGTAGACATTAAAAGAATAGAAATAAACAATTTTAAAATGTAAACATCTCAAAGTAGAAATAAAACAGCATTAAAAAAGGTAGAACATACAAGTTGAGCGTAAAGATAAAAAATCTGTCTGACAAATAAAACACTATTGAAGTGCCGATTTACAGTAAATCCAATATAAAGCAGGATATTATATACGTTAAGTGTGTAAGGAACGGAATATTAAATTAAATATAAATGTATAGTGTGAATACTTGTGTACATTAAACTTGATCTTTTGAGTGCATAAGTGCATCCCAATGCAAAGTATGGGAAAATGCACAATGAGTACCATGATAGAACCCTCATATGGTCAAAAAGGTAAAAACTCAACGACGGCCATCTTGGCTACGTAGCGAAATTGGCGGGAAAACAGCGATATACAAATAAAAGTTACACATGTGTTTCTTTTTTCTCTATTTATCAAACGTACCACTATACTGTAGTCAAAAGAAGCCACCGTTACTTTTGTTGGGTTTATAAAGCAGTTCGTAATGATTTTGGAGTGTGATATAACGTTGCTAGCTAGCAGCTCGCAACTGCAACGACCGTCCATTGCATCCCATGTGCGGTTTAAGAAAACAATACAATGTCTTAAACTGTGTATTTTCTTTCGTTTCTTTCGCCATTCATCTATACTAGGCTTTGCTTATTGCTGTCCTTAAATGCCTAAAGATGCATGTACTCATATTTATCATTCTAAACCCGAAGTATTGTGGTTATTTGGTAAATTGCACCTATATCTCTGCCTGGAATGTCTCTATATTAAAGGGGACCTATCATGCAAAATGCACTTGTATACATAAATATGTGTCCCCGGTGTGTCGGGGAACTCGCGCAGAGTCAGAAAATAAAACCCTCTCTCTTTTCCTCCGTACCCAAATCTCTAAAAACGGGGAACAACGGAGCTGATCCAGATTTGAGTCCGATATGACGTAATGTCTGAAATGTGGACCCACGGCCCAATCAGAAAGTTGCTATCAGAAACAATGCCCGACTGTTTTGGACGTAATATGGTCGGTGTTTACATTAGCATCGCTAACACTCAGAGCTAACCTGTACTGGAGAGCATGTGTGTGAAGAAGCAGGAAGTAAAAAGGAACTCACCTTGTGGTATAACCGGCAAGAGAGAAAGCCTTTGAGCTCCAGACTGTTTCAGAGAGAATCCTTGATAATCCATGATATGGCGTTTCATCACGGCAGCATTTAGTTTAGACGGTAGCTGCCGGGTCCCGCATGAGCTCAGCCCCCTCCTTTTTTATCAATTTCTTTTTTTAAAGCTTTATACCCCAAATCAGCACTTTTGAAACAGGAAGTGAAATAGAGGGATATGAGGCATGGCTAGAATGGGTGATCTGTTTGGTATTTTGAGCAAAACACTTCATAGACATGTTTTTTATATATTTTAATATATCTGAGACCTATGCTATTGCCTAAAAATAGCATGATAGGTGACTTTTAATTTCCGTAAATTGGCTGTTGATATAATTTCATTTGTAATAACAGTCTTTGTCTGTATATGATTATTTGGTTGATTGTATTTCCTCTGTTTTATTAATTATTAATATAATTTCCTTTGTTTGTATCATTGTTCCAGACCACAGCCTGAATAAATAAACACCACTGGAAAGGTCTTTCTTTAAACGGGACACATATCCTGAGCAACTACAACACCCTAAGTCTCTCTTTTTTCTTTATAATATACAACATGGCAGTGCACTAAGGGAAGTTTATGAATTTGGACTAAATATATACATCTCCTAGTTTTCAAATGTCATGTTTTGAGGTAAACCTGGGTATTAGAAACATCTGCTTACTGTATCTCACCTGATTGTGGCTGTGTGTTGTGGCTTTACAGTTTACAGATCCCTTCTTTATTTCTTGGAAGACTTCTTCCTCAGCGTTCTTTTGGCTTCTGTTTTTCTCCCTGACACATTGGCACAGAAATTATATTCGTGAACACACAAAAAAAATCCCAATTACAGCCCATAACATAACTAAATCAGAGCAGTGGAGCAAGAGAAAAGAGACATTGGGAGTAGTGTGTGTGTGTGTGTGTGTGTGTGTGTGTGTGTGTGTGTGTGTGTGTGTGTGTGTGTGTGTGTGTGTGTCCTTGGGTATAATCCATCACATTAGCTGTCACATGGCTGCCTCCTATTTTATCTCGTCATGGTCAAGATAGAAGTTTAACTGTGACGAAAATACTGTACTGCCTGCTTCATGGCACATTATATCTTTAGACGTGAAACATGGCATCCAGTATCTACGTGCCAGCAGAGGGCAGAATAAATAGACTTAAAACACAAGTGTTTCAGTCCTCCTTATCATGAATGTCTGTATATTGATATTGAAAAATCGTGATTGAATTAAGCTGTTAAAATGTGTCTCACGCTGTTGAGTGCTCTTCTGCTTCTGTTCGTAGCGGTGTTTCACTGAGCCACGTAGTACTGCCTCTATGAGACAAAAGAAAAAGTTCAGCCTAAAGGTCAGTGAGAAAAGTAAATGTTTCAGGGTGTTATCTCAGCAGTCTCCATTAATCATTAAACCCAGTGAGTGTCTTTCCTCAGTTTGCGTTCAGTTCACGCAGGCAACACAGTATACTGTACTAGTCTATAAACAGTTTCACATAATATCAGGGTCAGATTAACCACCATCATTTTTAAAACTATTGGTCTTTACTTTACCGAGGTAAACAAGATATCATGTTAAAAGACTAAAGCTAATAGGTCCATAATTTTCCCACTAGCTTACATACTTAGTATTTTAAAAGGTTTATTTCTACTTTCAACTATACCAAAAACCTCTTTTAGTGTGTGGATTAACTTGAGTGTTTGTCAAATGTATTCTTGGGTAATGTTGGCTTTTAGCAGCCTGAGAGTTAACTTTACCCTGTGGTGACCACTGTATAACATGACATAATTCACTCATGGAACTACAGTTAAGGGTATTGTTTCCGCACGGACATATGTGTTGCTTACTGTATATATTGTGTGCCCTCTTGGCTCTCTCTCTTGTCGACCCGGGCTGCGACCCAACAACATGTCCTTTTCTGCTCCGAAGTAAAGTACCCTTTTGCACTGCCTCCGACTCCCTTTCTCTCGGCACTACAACCCCCAATATAACATAAGGAAAGAGCGGCTAATGTTAGCCTGATAACATAGAGCTAGTTAGCCAAACATGCTAATGATTTCAGCTTAAAGTGGACCTAGTATGCTATATTGGAAACATATTAGGGCCATACCTATACAAAACATGTCTGTGAAGTTTGCTTAAAATACCAAACAGTTCACCCGTTGTAGCCATGCCTCATACTGCTCATACCCCTCTTTTGCAGCCCTGTTAGAGAAACGCGGATTTTGGGTCCTTAGCTTGAAAAAGAAAGAAAGAGGAGGCGGAGCTAATGCCTGATCAGAATTCTACCGGAGATAAAGTTAAATTCTGCCGTGATAAAACGCCATCTTGTTCTAAACCACATCAAGGATTATTTCTGAAACAGTATGGAGCTCTAACCCTAACCCTAAACCCTAAACAAATGCTTTTTCTCTTGCGGGTTTATCACAAGGTGAGTTCCTTTTTTTATTTTCTGCTTTTTAAACACATGTGCTCTATAGCAGGGGTTCCCAACCTTTATTGTGCCAAGGACCGGCAGATCCATTAAAAAAAAAAAATCACGGACCGGTTGTCAATTTTAACTGATTTTAATATTTACTCACCACCAGCAGGTAGCAACAGAGGCTAATTGCATGTAACAGCCTGAACAAATACTATTACCCGCAATATAATATAAGGAAAGAGCAGCTAATGTTAGCCTGATAGCATGGAGCCAGTTAGCCAAACATGGTAATGGTTTCAGCTAACATCGTAGCACATAAATATACTGTTTTATCCATTTCTAAACTGTGTTTCTTGAAGAATTAAGAAGACACTGTCCTTTAAATGCTTTGGATTTAGAATATCACGCACACTACAGCCCCATAGCCTACTGTATGCTCTGCTTCAGCATGAGAAACAGACCCGCTGAGCCTTGTTATGGATGCTAGCTAAGATTGTACAATCCCTGCTAGCGTCCAGTCCACTACAGAAAACAGAGACATGACAACAAACACGATGCACCCCAAGCTCCTCTGCCATTTTGTCTTCTCCACAGACCAAAATAGGCCTGTGGTGATGAGTAAGGCTGCTGTTGTCAGAGTGAAAGTGACAGTGAAAAGGTGTCTGTGAAAACCCTGATCCTGGAGCTAACACACAATCTGTCACTCATGGCTGGTTAGAGTGACAACCTGAAACCTGACATGGCCTTTTCTATTTCCACACATTTGAAACATCAAACTCTTGATTGATCCTACTCTCCAAAAACAGATATGTAGCCTATTGTGTGCATACTGGGCTCTATTCTTGTTGTGAGGTATCGGGGGGGGGGGGGGGGGGGGGGGGACAGAGACAGTAGCTGCAGATAGTATTTTGAATCAACCCAGTCTCACGGCATTTCGTGTTATAGCTTTGAGTTCACCAACACGATTTTCCCATTTTTTTCGTGTCACACAGAACGATTTTAAAAGCAATGTATTTCTATTGGTAGTATGTTTCGTGCCTGCACCAGGTCTTTTTGTCTGGTCGAGTCTTGGAAGACCGAAAGCTGTGTGGTTCATAAAAACATGTTCTTACTCAATATCAAGCCACTATTATTGTTTTTATTTTAAATTTTATAATGTCTGACTTTCTTTGCCGTCCGCGAGGAAAAGAAATGGCTCAGAGCCTCAGAAAACTGAAATCTGTATTTTTTAAGTCTTACATTTTTATTTGTTATTATTTGGTGCAGGCACGAAACATACTACCAATAGAAAAACATTGCTTTTAAAATCGTTCTGTGTGACACGAAAGAAATGGGAAAATCGTGTTGGTGAACACAAATCAATAGATTACATTTCATGACTATAACACGAAATGCCGTGAGACTGGGTTGTTTGAATAGCTAAGCAACCTGCAAACAGCTCAGTTTTAAATTGAAAAAGTATTGAATTCACTTAGTGATGATGCTAACGAGAAATGCAGTGTTCTTTACAAGGTACCACTACCACTTTTGTCCACAGGACTGGCCAAAATCAACACAAAAAGACATTTCCTTGAAATAGCTTTAAATACAAAAGTGACAAACTGCCTCACATGTAGGCATCAGAAAGGGTTGTTGTATTTTTATGACACTGCAATAGAAATGGTTTGTCTCTGCCGCTAGCAATGCACTTGCCCCAAGGCGTTGTGTGTTTGGAGAAAGCAGAAATGTGTTGTACACTGTTTGTGTTAGTGTTAAAATGTGCACGATGCAGCACAGGAGTACATAGATAAAGTGGGTTGTTATGTGTGGTTTGTTTCAAAAAAGCAAGCCCTGCAGCAATGTGATGCCAGATAATCCCCAACTCAAGTCTAAATGTCCTTTTCTGTCAACACCACGAGTCGTGTTGCAGTTTTTCTCAGCAGACGGACACTGGAGCTTTAAAGATTCCCTCCAACAGGATAGACTATCTTAGCTCTGTTCATCAAATGCAACATACATACAGAACAACTTGAGAGTAAATCAGAGTCATAATAAAGTGACCCACCCAGAACACTGCATGAGCAGAAGTCATAACACATGACGAGATATGAGGGTGGGACACAACAGTGGTCCATTTTTAACATGAAGCAGCTGGAAATAAGAGATTACAATGGATACAAAATATCACAGCCCAAGGTTTTTTACAGCCTTGACAAGAAAAGAGTGTTCAGTAAATCACATGCAGTTACCTTGTATCTTGTATAGGCAGATTTTCTTAACCGGACAAGCTATCTGTTTCCAGCTGTTGGCTGTAGCTGTATATTTATTGTACAGACATAAGTAAGGTATCAATCATTTCAACAAATGGTAGCTGACTGAAGGTGTATTCATAAAAAATGTCAACGTTTTACCCTAACTTTTTCCAAATGGGCTTCCATAGAAATCCTTTAAGGTGGTAAGGAATGAGTTTATTGCTAAAGTGACACACTGTAAAAGAAGATCTTGCACCACAGCTAATAAGGCGCCGTCAAATCCACAGGTTTACACTTCAGGACGGCCAGTTTGCGCTTTTTTGACGGATTTCCTGCAACAGCTACCTCAGAAAATGAAAAAACTATTGAAAAAGACATCAAATCTAAGCCACATTTAGATTGATTGGAAGTAATGTCTGTAATCTAACACACACAGAAAGAGAATTATCTATGAATGTTTAATTACTTACCCCACACGTATAAGAAGTCCTCCTTTAAATTAGTACTGAAAAAGGCAGGTTAATCTGAACTAAAACCACTGTGTCTTTAGCTAACAATAGACAGATCTTGATCCACAGAATTCTGTACTTGTAGTGGAGGGTTACACCCGACTTTTACTCTTATTCTTCAGCAGTAACACCCCTCTGCAGTCATGGTCCCTGAAGATAAGAACTTGTTGTGTATGAGGGCAGGGGTCTGAGAAAAGACGGAGAGAGGGGGGTATTTTTAGGCGAAGTAACCGCCAGATTTAAGCGAGGAGAAACAGCTGGGATGCCGAGAGAAATACTTTAATGACGCAGCACATTGTATGCATGACTCTAATCTTTACGGTTAATGCTGTGAGGCAGGCCTTTTGCTCTCTGTGGTGAAATGAGTAACTTGTGTTTGTAGATTTTAGATTAGAGAGGTCAAGCAGGACCTAAGTATTTTTTTCTTTGTTTTAACATAGGTTTTTCTTTGCAGGTCTTGTTTCTTCTTTCTCAATGATCAGACTTTTGCTCTGGCTGCAGCTTTCTCTTTTGCGCTCCCTCATTTTTTATTTGAGATTCTGACACAAACCTCCCAGGTGGGCGGGACTTTCAGGGGTGCGTCACCATTGGCTACTCAGTTTTTGAGTGACAGCCCAGTCCTCCAGCGATTGTACAGTGCAGGCAGCTGCGGTGCGGTAGCTGAGCGTGGATAGAAGACCCCCAGAAGAACCAGCATTTCAATTATTATAATACTACAAGTGAAAATATATGTAAGTATTGATCATTTGTGCTGTACTATACGGTCTGTTTCTTTATTGTGGTAAGTGAGAAGTAAAGCTGTGATATGAAAGTTTGCTTTTGCTACCTTTAGATTCATAACAATGCAAGCTAAGTAGCCTAACAGTTAGCTACATAGCTAGCAGTGTGTGCGTTCAGACACCTACGCACACACTCAAACGGACTCGTGTGCCTGACTCTACCAACAGGCTTTCATGATTCTGTTTAGATATGCAAGTATAAGCTATGATAGCTTATTTTATGAACACGCTAATTTGATATGAAAATCAATGGAGGCTGAGTTAACTTTGTAGGAAAACCTACCGTCCATGATGCCCCTGAGCTGTGTTTTATTTGTTAACTTCATATTTTTCATTTCCTAAAACATTTATTTTCCTCTCATATTAACAGTGTGGATCATTGAGACAGCGTGTCGTCCAGAGGTCTTATCCCGTTTTCCCACTTCCTCTGAGGGGACAGCACGGGGGGGTGGGGGGGGGTGGGGGAAATGAAAAAAGAACGGCACTAGATTTATTATTATCCACGTTTTATGTCTTTTTATTTAAAACATTCTTTGAGACTTCTTCTGGTTCAAATTTCAATAAATGTAATTTGTATAATCACTCTTTTGTCTTTATTCTACATGACAATGTTAGAGATTCCATTCAAATCTGTTGATTATTCATATCTTCCTCAGGCTAGGAATAGTATATCGAGTTTTTAATGCTAAATGTAGGCTATATAATTTTCTCACAGGATATATAATGAAACAACACAGTTGTATCCATTGTGTGTGAATGCTTCAGCTCTTCAGACCAACATAGTAAGCTGTGAGCATGTTCCTAATTGTGTTGGTATGCAGCCTAGGTCTGGTCTGTTTAATAAAGCAAATCTGCCACTTTTATATTGTAGAATTTGTTAGATTAAAGCAGTCTTTAATTGTTTGTCCTAAACATAGCAATATATGCTTTTGAAATGTAACATGTCTTTGAAAAATAACAGTATACAGTTTATATTGTGTATCACCTTTAGCTTGAAAATACATAGATGTGTTTTTTTAATCTATACAATGAATAGACAGACTCTTTATCAATCCAAAATTGGGAAATTATTTAACAGCAGTAAATCAAATTGGTATCTTCATTTTACTTGGTGGTTAAAAATGTGTTGATTTTTCAGTCAACTTTCCCCTCATTGGTCACTTGCCTCAAGCATGTGAGACCGAAACAGGATGGAGTTATTTTTATATTTTAGCCATGCTAGGGTTGTGGCACTGGGGTTGTCCATCACTTTGGTCCAATGTCTTATCAACAAATACTGAGTGTATAATCTTTGAAATGTCTCATGTCTCCCAGAGGAAACATCTTACTGGATTTTATGTTTTTTTTTTATATATATACTTTATTAATCCCCGTGGGGAAATTGTTTCTCTGCATCTGACCCATCCTAGTGTTAGGAGCAGTGTGCTGCCATTTTGAACGGCGCCCGGGGAGCAGTGTAGGGAACGGTGCCTTGCTCAGGGACACCTCGGTAGCACTTGGTCTTGCCGGGACTTAAACTGGTGACCTTCCAGTTGCCAAGCCAAGTCCCTATCGACTTCGCCACCATGAAGTGGACATTTATGGTTTAGAGAACCAATGGATGGATTGAAATTACATTTGGTTCAGATATTTATGTCATTGAAAAAGTTGTTTTTCAACAGTTGAGTAATTTCTTGCATTTAAATAGTTGTTTCGATGTGTTCCAGTCAGACTTTCGTCCAAACCACAGCACTGAGACTGCTCTTGTAAAGGTCTTCAATGACATCCACTTAAACACAGACAGTGGCAGAACTTCAGTGTTAGTATTATTAGATCTCAGTGTTGCGTTTGATACTGTTGACCACAACATATTACTCGACCGACTAGAAAACTGGGTGGGACTTTCGGAAACAGTTTTAAATTGGTTTGAATCCTACTTAAAGGACAGAAAAAACTTTGTTTCTATAGGTAAATACACATCTGAGTTGACAAATATGACATGTGGGGTACCTCAAGGCTCCATCTTGGGGCCTCTTCTCTTTAACATCTACATGCTACCACTGGCTCGGATAAGGAAAAACAACAAAATAAATTACCATTGCTATGCCGATGACACACAAATTTACATAACAATTTCACCAGGAGACTATGCTCCAGTTAAAACACTGAGTAAGTGCATTGAACAAATCAATGACTGGATGTGTCAGAACTTTCTCCAATTAAACAAAGATAAAACTGAGGTAATGGTTTTTGGAGCCAAGGCAGAACGTATAAAAGTTAGCGCTGAGCTTCAGTCTGCAATGTTCAAAACAACAGATAAAGCCAGAAATCTAGGTGTAGTCATGGACTCTGACCTGAGTTTCAACAGTCACATTAAAACAGTTACTACATCAGCCTACTATCACCTAAAGAACATATCTAGGATTAAAAGACTAATGTGACAGCAGGATTTGGAAAAACTTGTCCAGGCTTTTATCTTCAGTAGACTCGACTACTGCAATGGTGTCTTCACAGGTCTCACTAAAACATCTACTAGAAAGCTGCAGCTGATTCAGAACGCTGCTGCTCGAGTCCTCACTAACACTAAGAAAGTGGATCACATCACTCCTGTTCTGAAGTCTTTACACTGGCTTGCTGTGTGTCAAATAATAGATTTCAAAATACTGCTGCTGGTTTATAAAGCTTTGAATGGTTTAGGCCCAAAATACATTTCTGACCTCCTGCTAAATTACGAACCATCCAGATCTCTCAGGTCTTCAGGGACTGGTCAGCTTTCTGTCCCCAGAGTCAGAACTAAACATGGAGAAGCAGCGTTCAGTTATTATGCTCCAAATATCTGGAACAAACTCCCAGAAACCTGCAGGTCCGCTGCAACTCTGACTACTTTTAAATCCAGACTAAAGACTTTTCTTTTTGTCGCTGCTTTTAATTGAATTATTTACATCTTAAACTGCACTGTAACTTTTATCCATGTATTTTTTCTTTTAATGTTTATATTATTATCTTTTCTTTTTAATGACTGATTTTAAATGCCATTTTCTTAATGTCTTTCGTTTTTTGTAAAGCATTTTGAATTGCCTTGTGTTGAAAGGTGCTATATAAATAAACTTGCCTTGCCTTGCCTTGCCTTGCCTTGCCTATGTCTCCCTTAAGATGATTTCGTCGTGGTTTTGGTTATTCTTTAAAATTCAATCAACAAGCATGATTTTCGTGTGACCAAATATCGGAAAAGCTGATAACATTCCTCAAGGCATATTTGAGATATCGCGGATGTCATAGTGACTTTTTACCATCAAAGACTTGTCAGTTATTTCTTGAGTATAGGTGTCATTTGTGCCAATTTTGCAGAATGTCCTGTTAGGCATTCTTGAGGTATCCTATTTGTGAGAATGGCATGGACTTGAGACCACATTAACCTTTGACCACCAAAGTGTAATGGGTTAATCCTTGAGTCAATGACAACATTTCTTCAAGGCAGTTCGAAAAAATGGGCATTCACGGGAATGGGAGGGGCATTAGGTTATAGTGACCTTTGACCACCAAAATTAAAACAGTTCAACCATGAGTCCAAGTCAACATTTCTGACACATTTGAAGACATTCCCTTCAGGCGTTCTTGAAATACCAAAAGAAAAGTGAAAGGTGCCTGGGTTTGAACTTTGCCATCTTTCAGTATCTCCATAATAACGAGGAGGTAAATTCAAACATCTATTGATTAATGGAGAAGCACTCAGCGAAACAAAGACGAGAAGCAGTGATAAAGAGACTCTATTGTACTACATTGATTACTTCACACACCGACTCACAGATTAAATATTTGAGCTCTTGCCAAGAAGAGGCTCACACACTCTCAGTTTAGACAGAGTGTGAGAGGGGACAGCTGTGGATACATATAGCTCTCATTCCTCACACATTTAACTTGCACTTTGAACTTTCTCCACGCCGTCAAAGCTGTAAAATGTACATTAGCGCCACCTGTTGTTCATGTTTTTATAGGAAAGGAAAAAATAAGAAAGAAATCATTAAATGCTGATTATACAGTGAACGGCAATAAAACAATTTTACCACCAAATGCTATCTACTTAATTTAATTTCCTCCACAGATATAAATGTGTGCAGGAGCTAAATATAAAAGTAATGCTGCTTTGCTCCGTAATCCTGTGACAGATTTCAGACTTCCTTGCATGCACATTACATCAAAGCCTCTCGCTGAAAAGGCACCGTCTCTTTGAAGTCGGCAGGCTTTAGAAACCCTTTGAGATGTATCATAATTTACCGTTAATGACTGTTTATTAGGTCACAAGAGATAAGGGAATATCTGCTTCAGGGTGCTGAGGGATGAGTCAATGCACCGCCCAACGAGAGAGCCTTAACTTCAGATCTTCATTTCGTATCTGAAAATGATTTGGTGAGCTCTTTTCTGACCCAGAATAATCACTTCAGGCTTGAGGACGGGATAATATGGATTATATTATATAATGCTGTGACCTCTATGCAGGGCACTGATCCCCGCTGTAGTGATGGCAGTTTGACACTGAAGCTTCGAACGGAGCTTCAACCCTGGACTTCCTATTGCATAGAAGCAGTGCTTCGAAGCTTGCTTCAAATCACGTGACATGTGACGTCCGAACCAGCAACTGCTTCATTTCCTGAATGAATCAACTCACTGGTTCGCCGTCCAATCAGGTGTATCAATGCACTGCCTCGTCTCTATTCTGACAGGTTGAAACAGTTTCGAATTTGAGCGCTTCAACACTTAACCGCTTCAACACTTAACCGCTCTAAACAATGCACAATGTGTGGGTTGTTGTCGTAGTTTGCGTTGTTGTGTTGAGTTGTTGGTATTGCATTTTAATTGGATCATTATAGAGCAAGCCAGGAAGAAAGATTGGTCGTTCTGGCTCGTGAAACACTTCAATAGTTTAAGGAATAGATAGCCCAGTTGATAGAGCTGGCGGCCAGGGTATGGCGATGTCCTCCTCGCATCTGGTTCAAAGCCCAGAATAGTCAAACTTTTGTTCATTGCTTTTCAACTTTAATACTTTAATAACTGATAAAAGGCCGTCTCCGCCCAAAACATTTTCCAGCACTCTCTAGTCTCTTCTCAATAACCCAATACACACAATTATCAATCTTTAATTGCAAATAGAACATGATATTCAGTCTTAGTGTGTGTGTGCATCGAATATTCAGTTCATTATTTCAAGGCAAAGATACGTTAAACCCACTGCAGCCTTGCACTTCGCCAGGAGAGGTCGCTGTAACTGAAGCTTCGAGAAATTAACCTATTTCCGACACAATTGTCCAAGTGGTTCGATGCTTCATTCAAAGCTTCATTTTGCCATCACTACCCTGCTGGGAGTAAGGATCACATTATAAGCATGACAGGGTGATTACAATGCTGTGGTTTCCAATATCTTTGATTTGTGTCCTTTTAAATAACATCTATGTGAATCCCTAGCTTTTAAAGGGGCCCTATTCTGCTCATTTTCATTTCCATTTGTATTTAGTGCCACTACTTTGACATTTTTACATGCTTTAATGTTCAAAAAGTGCTTTTAGCCTTAAAGGCACTTTTTTTTTTTTTATACATTAGCGCATGGATGACAAAATGGCCCAACTTTTGAGAGAGTGAAACGTCACAGATTACCCGGCATGCCTGAGAAGTACCCGTATGTGTGCTCATAGAGCATGCGCAACTTTAACCAAAATGCTCGTTCACATCAAGCACGTCAATTTGCGTACACGTAACAGCACCGTGCGTTCATGACAGCATGGTAATGATTTGTTATTATGATGGATTTGATATTAACGAGGCGGCAGTTAGCAGCTAGCGGCTAGCTAGTCATTATGCTACGCGGCCGATTCTGTTGAATCGGCCGCGGGAGGTGTGAAAAAAGTGGGAGGTCAGAGAAAGTCGAGACAAAGAAATCACTCTGATTGGCTGTTCAGCTTAGCGAGTCAGTGCATGAGAAGCGAAGCGGAAGTGAGGGACCAAAACAAACGATTAAGAAGGCACACACAGACGGTTAATCTTTTTCATTTTCATCTCACCTGGACGCAAGAGTTTCTTTTTTATGTTTACATGTTTTCGATCTACGAGAGAGAGTGAAAATGGAACCCAGATGCTATTTGTTGTTTGTTTATATCATGCAGTCTGTTCTTCTTCTCTCGGTGTATAGTCTGTCTTCCGGTTGTTGCCTCTTTTGAATGACGAATACACACTACCGCTGCCTGCTGGTAAGGAGAGTTATTGCCACTCGTCAACTGAAGTCTTTGCGGTGTGTTCGCAGGCGGGCGGCGAAGCCGACGCAGGCGACGTAGCGGACGTAAAAGTCGGGACGCCTTCGGTACGCGTTCTTTGGTCTCAGGTTGGTGTGTAGCGGCCTTTAGACATGCACTAAAACCTACTGTATATACCACACTACAGGAAAAGGAAAACCCCCAAAAAGCACAATAAAGCCACTTTAAATTATTAATCATTTACTAAGTACAGACTGGAAGTCAAAAGGATTCTAAAATGGATTTTAGAGATCCAAAGAAATGATACATCAGCTTCAAGCACATATTGTGTCCACTTATTAACCACACTTTTAGGATTTTTGAAGCGTTAATTAATGCACATTTATAGAAGTCAAAAGCTAACGTTGGGCTATAAAGGAACTACAGCATGGTCACATGACTTGTCATTTAGTCATTTAGCAATCTAGCAGTTCAATTACTTGGATAAAATGATTCTGTATAGTCATTTACAACTGGGTTATTGTTCATATTGTACATATAACATCTCATGGGGTTTGTGCTTTCTACTCCATATTGGCATATTTGTATTCCTGTTCTCCTCTTTTAGTATCATTCAGTTATATTTATATACTTTTATAAACACTTTATTCTGTTTGCACTCTGTAGTTTTGCTAAGCTGCATTTAGTTGTCTCTGCTGACTCTGGGCAATGACAACAAAATGCAAATCCCATAAATCCCTGCAGCCAGGCTCCAAAATCTGCTTTCCCACAAGAGCGCAGGCTGACAGGCTAACAGCAACAGATAATGAAATGACGATGATTACATATCGGGTGTAACTTTTAGGTTACAGTAAATATGAGAAAATACAAAAGATAGAAGTCAGATGAACACAGTAGGTACTGGGGTGAGTTCCAGCAGTGGTGACAATATACTAGAATGAACAATACTAGAAGTGTTACTTTACACTCTCACTTTGTCACGGAGAGCCAAGTGATTTGATATGCAGAACAAAGCGAAGTAAAGATGAAAGGAAACACAAAGATCAAGACAGAATCTATCTACAGGTGGGGAGCGTCTAACAGACCTCTGAAGGAGAAATAATGAGGACAGTTCATGAAGGAGCTCTTATGGGAGTTGAATATGAAAAAGAGGCTCATTGAGAAGCTCAAGGTCACTGACAAACCCCGGGGGAACTGCTATCTGCTCCTGCAGCGCACACACACACACACACACACCACACACACACACACCACACACACACACTAACAGCTGCCAACACATTGCCTCGGAGTGGAGAGAATATGGATATTACACTAAGTGTGGTGGCGGGTGTGTCGCCGGGAGGTTAATGAGATCAGAAAGGCGGAGATTGATGTTTCGTTGGCAGTGAAGCCATCGTTTCACAGACACCGTTATTATTCTCGTGGTAGGTCTTTGGAAGCGGGCCTATATGATGGATGGTAATCGCTTGAGACCATACGTATCATTTCCTCCAGAGACAGTAAGACAACCCAGCGCGATGACAGGAAGGGCACTGACTAACTAACCCTTAGATTGGATCCCAGGGAGGTTTGAGACCCAGGAGGAATCCCCACGGTCAGAAGAGCAGAACAGGAAGTCCTGCTTTGCATCGTGAACATTAAGAGCTGAAGCCATGCAGTAGGAGATGTTAAAGCTGTGTTTTTATCAGAAACTATTGCAGGTTTTAAAGAAGAACTTTATGTTATTTCGTGCCACTAGGGGGCTCTTAATCAAAACAACAACCAAAGAAGGCTAGCAGATTATTGGATTTTTTATCTACACTAAAACAACTGAAACGTTGACTTTAATTAAAAACACATTTCACATTACAGTTAGTTGAAACCAACAATATTAAGTTGAACCTTGTATTTGTATTGAACTTTATGTTATTGCTTTCAAATAATGTAATACAGTTATGTGAAATCTGTTGACATAATACTTTTAATTAAAGTCAATGCTTCAATTCTTCCAGTGTAGCAGTCAGATTTCCCCCGGAGATATGGGTTAGGTTTACGTTCAGAGACATATGGAAGTATTGAGTCTAGCACCAGATCCAGTCAGTGGTACAAACAAACGGGGCGAAGCCTGCGAGCTAGTTCAGGCGTCAACCCGTGACCAGAGTTACAAAGTCACGCGTTACTGTAATAATATTACTTTTGTCGGTAACGGAGTAGTAGTGTAACGCGTTATAAAAATAATCACACTCACTGACAGACAAGAGGGGTTTCCGCCGCAGGTTTATATACATGTAGGCCGATGTAATCTGCGCGATATGCGAGACCACATCTCCACGTACAGTGCTGCATAAACATGGCTGAGTCTTTAATCTGTAAACTCCCTCAATGGGGCCGCTCCCTCTCTTTTGTTGATCGCCCTCTCACGGGTGAACAGTTCAATGTCCCGCTTCATTGTAGGAATTCTGCCATGTCTCTACCACTTTAGTTTGACCATCTCTGTCACTAAGTTATGGAATACTAAATAAATAAGTAATTAGGTACCTTACCGTTACTGCGCTCATAAAGAATGATAAGAATAATGCGTCTTGAAC
>CADEHL010001053.1:495618-543118 GCA_902827135.1 Harpagifer antarcticus | reverse complement strand
AGCGTTCTCACAATCATAAACCATCTGTGACCGATAGTTGCCCGGTCATAAAACTGGGAACATCAACAATAGCTGAGGCCTCCCATTCGGTAAGACAGATAACAGACTCAGGGTTGGTCATAAACGTCAACAGGCAAAAAGGTAAAATATCTCAGGAGTAAGGGAGAATTATTCTCTAACAATTATGTTCCTAATTTGTTATTGTCATTTTTTGTTGTAATACTCTGTAAATCACTTTGGGCTGCGTCAAGCATGAAAGGTGCTATATAAATAAAGTTAATTATTATTATTAGAAAGAAGGGACGTCCGTGTTTCCCAGCAGGATGAAGGCTGCCCTGCCCTGTGGATTATGATGTTGCTCACTGTTGCTCGCTCCCCTGTGCAAACTTTTCTCAAAGCGTTGCTCTACATGCTTTGATGCTCTCTCTGTTTTGCTTGAAAGAAAAGAATATGTGTCATCTAGAATGTGCCTCAAATCCTAGATTCAGTGCAGAGCTGCGAACTTGGTGAAGCTAGTGATTAGTCCATCAAAGGGCCAAATAGGTTTGGATGTACAGTATACATAAAAACAATGCATACACGATTTCCTACACATAAACTAGTCAATTGAAAACAGAACAGTGTGAATCAAATGAGAAGGAAAACAAGTGTGAGAAAGAGAAGTGGACTTACAACATATATTCATTATTCATTTGGCAGTAAGCTAAATTATTTGTTTATATATTTTTAGAGAGTCCACAGGGATCTATACTTGGCTCATTGAAGTTCTCACGTGGTATACGGCTATATGGTTGGGTACCGAAACTTTGTTCTGCTTTTGGTTTTCTTAAAGATCGAGGGTGCACTTTTTGTTGAAGGTGGTAGGGACATATGGGGTTAGAAGCATTGTAATCGGGGAGATGAGTTTGAGGTTGAAATTACCAAGATTGGTAAGAAAATATGTAAACAAAAAGCTACATGATTTTTGTTCAATTTGGTGACCACCCCTTGCTTGTGAGTAAGCAAGGGGTAGTTTTTTTTCGTATGTATTTAATCTTTATTTACATTGATTTTGTGGTTTCCTATTGTGCTAATAAACCTTTCTGAAAGCTTTTTTCATTTGTTTGTTACCATTTCTTGGTCGATGCATTTTTTCAGAATTTTTTTACAAATGAATAGTGACACAATCTGCCACTTTGAAAAGTATTGGGGGCATGTGTCCAGTGGTGCTGGTCGATTTGGGGAAATTGCTATTTTTCTGACAGATATTAATATTGTGATTCGAGTAGCGATATTTGTTTTTAAGCGACCCAACGGACGTTTATTGTAAAATGCGGCCATATTTCCGGCTAGGAAGGTCGCATCAACGTGCTCCAGTCTCTAGCAGCCCGAGCTACGAGTGAAAGAACTAAACTTACATGAAACTTCCGTTGGGTTGCTTTAAAACCAAGCTTCAGTTTCAGATTCACCCTGTAATAGAAACACGTGATGGAGCATTACTAACCTGACTCAGATGGTTTGATTCACCAAAGCATCTAGGAAAGCTCCATTGGAAGCCATTTGGAAAAGGGCAGGCACTTTCAAAAATACTTGGCAGGTGATTGGATCAATCTGTCTATCACCTTCTATCATTGGCCACTTCTGATTGGTAAACAATGGCTGGTACATGTGGAGCACAGCACTTCTGATTGGTGTGGATGACTGACACACAAGAAAAAAAGAAAAGAAATCGCAGGCTTTGCGATTTAATAATCGCATAATTTTAAATCGTGAATTCGATTTAAAATCAATTAATCGTTCAGCCCTATTGTCCAGCGTCCACAGTGTAAATCAAACTGATGCTAAGTATACACATTGGCACTCTCTCTGGACTAGTTGGCGCTGCACGGAGGAAATAATCAGATTAATAATAGTTACAAGCACAAGATGAACCATGAACTGAAGGTTTTCAAAAACATCTCGAATTTTCTCTTCAATATTCATGTAAGAGGTTTAAATCCTTGAACAACTGAAATCAAGAACTGTTTACAACCAGTATCATTGATTTTTATACGACAACCAAACCCTATTTGGCTATAGTCTGCAAATTGAGTTGCAGCTCCAGTAGCTAAAAGACTGCAGCAGTGTGTGTGTGTGGTGTGTGTGTGTGTGGTGTGTGTGTGTGTGTGTGTGTGTGTGTTTTGTGTGTGTGTGTGTGTGTTGCAGATTAACATGGTAAAGCAGTGTGTTAAGTGACGGTGTCATAACTGATGCTGGGATCTCCACTGCCTCTCTGTATCTCCTCAGGCAGTCCATTACTTTAATGTTTCCACAGTTTCATTTCATGCCCGTGCCTCCTCTGCTGCGACATACCAACCACGCTGTAGCAAATTGAGCTTGGTCCAATAAGTGAACCAATATAAAGATAATGAGGCTGTGCTTCTGTATGTAGAACAGATACATTCAACACTGTGAAATGATCTCATGAAGCTCATAAAGTCAGGGTACTTTATGGGAGGAATTATTCAGAACTGCACTGGGTGAGGCAGAAATGTCCTCTACTTCCATAAAAGTAAACTACTGCAAATGATTATGAGAGCTACATATCAAACAAGTGATGTGTAACTTACTTCATTAAATTGTCCTAAGCTTTTAGTTGTAGATGCACAACTCAATACCCTTGTAAGACAGCAACATTTGGATGATTGAGTCACAAATTAACAAGCCTTTATACACATGCTAATACCAATATACCGCTTGTGCACATTAAAAGAAAACAACTACATTTACAGTCATTATAGCAGCTCTTGGTTTCTGTAGCCTAATAAGGCACAGCAGTGCTTTGAGCTAAACGCTAATGTCTGCATGCTAACAATGATAACATGATATGGTAAGCAGGTATAAAGATTATCACATCCACCATCTTAGTTAAAAGTCTCAGCATGATAATACATTTAGAATTACCTTTAAAAACAAAGTACAGCTTAGGCTGCTGTGAAGGATTTACTCTTTAAAACGCATTTGAATGGGATGTGGCGCCACCTCAATCAAGACATCCCTCAATTCTGACAGAAACCTCAGTTGGTGAGATAGAAAATAGTGGATTATTGGGTACCAGTGGTCCAAAATCTCTGTGTTGATACTGTCTAGGTCATTTTGTAGCTTAAAGGTCCCATGTCATGGCCATTTCTACTGATCATAATTCCATTGTTCAGGTCTACTAGAATAGATTTACATTGTGCAATTTTCCAAACTCACATTGGTTAATAATAATCACTCTCTGTCCTAAACGGCTTGTTGGAGCTCCTGTCCCTCCCACCTCCCTGTGAGCCCAGTGTGCTCTGATTGGTCGGGGCGTTGCTAGGCTCGCTGCTCAGTGAAGACCAAGACCGCGCCAAGACCGAAGCAATTATAGTTGGCACCCCACACCAGGTTCGGTCATCCACCATCACCACCATCACCTTCTCCGGCCAGGACATTACCCTCTCCTCAATAGTCACCAACCTGGGTGTTAAAATGGACGCCCATCTGACCTTTGAGGCCCACATTAAACAGCTGTGCAAGAACTCCTTTTATCACCTCAGGAACATCGCCAAACTCCGCCCCACACTCACTCTGTCTGACGCTGAAAAGCTGGTCCATGCCTTTGTCTCCTCCAGGCTGGACTACTGCAATGCACTCCTCATCGGGATCCCTAACAAAAGCATCCAGAAGCTCCAATACATTCAGAACAGCGCTGCTAGGATCCTGATGAGAGTGCGCAAATATGATCACATCACCCACATCCTTAAAGCACTACACTGGCTACCCGTGAAACTAAGGATCGAATTCAAGGTCTCCGTCCTCACCCACCAGTGTGTCCATGGAACTGCCCCTCCCTACCTCAAGGAACTCCTCACCCCCCATACCTCCTTACGGACCACCCGCTCCAGCAACTCCAACTTCCTCAAACCCCCCAGGACTAAGCTCCGTACTATGGGAGACCGGGCCTTCTGCTCGGCTGCTCCCAGTCTGTGGAATGCTCTCCCCGACCAAATGAGAGCACCACAGACCGTGGAGGCTTTTAAAAAAGGCCTCAAGACCCTTCTCTTCAAAAGAGCCTTTGCCTAGACCCTTTTTATATCCCTTTTATTTATTTTTTATTTTTGTATCGCTTTTTTCTTAATTTTACCGTGTTGTGTCATGTTTATTTCTACTGTTCTTGTTGACTACTTGTAGCACTTTGGGATCTGAGATCAGATATGTAGTGCTTTATAAATTGAATCCATTATTATTATTATTATTAGTGAGCTGGCTTACTGGTGTGGTTTCCGGGTCGGCGATACAGCACGAAACTCATCCTGAGCACACGCAAACACTCACAGCCGAAGTAAAAACAATAAGTGTGGCTTGATATTGAGTAAGAAAAAGGTTGATAACGCTGTGAGAATGGGTCTGCGGAGAGCATTTCTCCGCCATCCGAACATGTCTCTTACCAGCGTTCAGGGAGCTCTATGCAAATCAATGGGGACTCCCTGTTAGTTGAAAATGTACGCTAAAGGTCCCCCCACTGTGTTTGATAGTGACACCAAGGGATCCTGGTGTGTGAGGAGCTCTGCGGATTGGTCCATTTTGGTTCATGACGTCATGCGGTTCCCGGAAGAAACAAATGGAAAAAGAGAAATCTCCAACGAGGCATTCTGGGGCAGCACAGACAGGTTTTTTCTGTGTTAGAGATTTACTCGCTACAGGGTGTACTTTGAGGGTTTGTGACTCTGCAGACCGTTCACATGCAGAAAACCTTCGGGGGGACGGGTCATAACTAGGACGGGTGATAACCAGAAAAGCATGACATGGGACCTTTAAATAAAGTCGGATTTGAGTTTTGGGACGATTTATCCCCAAAAACTGGTCCTAGTACCGATGTTGGACCCAGACGATGTGGTAATGTGAGGTGTTTACATATCCAGTCTTAAACCCCTCAAACAGTTTGAAATGTATTGGGGCACTTGGTATTTAGCAGCTAAAATCTGGATGATTATATCAATATATGTCCCACAATCCACCCCTGCAAAGACCACATAAAGCTTGTGGGAAGAGTTATAGAACATAATCTTGTTTGGAAAGCCCACAGCTTTGTTGTCATATCAAGGTGTTTTTTACTTCTACAAAACTAGTGCTTTTCTAAATAATCCCGGCTTGAATCATCCCGTCTTCCAACTTGCTGCTGAATAAAGCTGATCTTTATGCTAAGGCGCCAAAAGCCTTCAGTTCCTCTCCATGGGATGTTTGCCTCCTGTTGAAAGAATTCAAAGAACTGCTGCTGCAGCCTACACGTAATGATCACACAGAATTACCCACATTCTTCAAAGGAAACATATGATTTTTGGCGAATGTGCACACACTGATCCTCCCACAAGGAACCCAGTGGAACTTGCTGGCACTTTATCCACCAGCAGGCAGCATGTACCGAGGTTGATATCCGTGAAACCCATGAGGGGGAATTATGCAGCATTGTCTTTCTGTCCTTCTACAACTGCAACTGCAGATTGAGCTATGTCTTCTCTATGGCAGCACTGCTTAATTCTGGTTTATACATCCAGAGATGGCAAAAGTACACACATCATTTACTCGAATAGAAGTACAGATACTTGTGTTTAAAAATACTCTGGTGAAAGTAGAAGTACTGACTAAACTAAACTAAAATGGAGGCTGTGGCTCAGTGGATAAGTGCGCTGATCTTAGAATCAGAGCATAGCAAGTTCGAGTCCCACTGCAGTCAGCTTGTCGTTGTGTCCCTGGTCAAGACACTTCACCCCAAATTGCTCCTGTGGGGATTGCTCACAGTACTGAATGTATGTAAGTCGCTTTGGATAAAAGCGTCTAAAAAGTTAAATGTAATGTACTCCAGTAAAATTAAAGAGGGCTTTGAAATGTACTTCAGTAAAAAGTACCCATAACTAGCAGCTGTTTTAAAGAGTACCTGACCTCCCTTTATATTAATAGAACAATAATGTCATTGTTAGCTAATGAATGTTTCCATGCTGAACAACGGCAACATGACAACATCTCCATTGGTCCCTCTTCTTTAGAGAAGACCGGGAAATGATGGATACACGGATCGTGTTCAAATCAATAGGCACGCAATGACTCTAAAGAATAATGATCACGCCACCAAACACACATTCAGACTAAAGGAACCAGCTGTTTGGGAAATGAGAGAAGTAGAAAGTACAGGTATTTGAGTTCAACATGTAAGAAGTAGAAAGTACAGGTATTTGTGTTCAAAATGTAAGAAGTAGAAAGTACAGGTATTTGGGTTCAAAATGCAAGAAGTAAAAGTAAAAAGTCATCAGAAAATAAGTAGTGGAGTAAAGTACTGATACCAGAAATATTTACTTAATTACAGTAAAAAAAAGTATTTGTGCTCCACTACTTCCCACCTCTGTATACAACATGGGGCATTGAGTTTTAGGGGCACACACACATATCCGTGAACACATGTACTGATGGTTGAAGGAATGTATGTTTGCTGCACTGCTGTCTGAGCTATATTCACGTACAGCAGCTCCAGGTATGGAGATAAACAGGATGCCCTTTTTAAGCTTAACAATATTTCTCTGTTTCATATTTACTTTTATTTACATTTGTAATGACCGTCGACTCTTCTGCTCCTGACATATGCTAAATATTATAATACGATTTTGATGATGCGATCATCCATATCGTGATTTTGATAAAATTTTAGTAAGGCAGATGCTATTTACACCCGGGTGTCCATAGCTAACAATGCTATTTACACCCGGGTGTCCATAGCTAACAATGCTATTTACACCGGGGTGTCCGTAGCTAACAATGCTATTTACACCCGGGTGTCCGTAGCTAACAATGCTATTTACACCGGGGTGTCTGTAGCTAACAATGCTATTTACACCGGGGTGTCCGTAGCTAACAATGCTATTTACACCCGGGTGTCCGTAACTAACAATGCTATTTACACCCGGGTGTCCGTAGCTAACAATGCTATTTACACCCGGGTGTCCGTAGCTAACAATGCTATTTACACCCGGGTGTCCGTAGCTAACAATGCTATTTACACCCGGGTGTCCGTAGCTAACAATGCTATTTACACCCGGGTGTCCGTAGCTAACAATGCTATTTACACCCGGGTGTCCGTAGCTAACAATGCTATTTACACCCGGGTGTCCGTAGCTAACAATGCTATTTATACCCGGGCTACACATTAGATACTGTTACGTCTAATCTGCTCTTCACATATCCCATGAGAGAGATACAATGGGGTCAAATTGCATGAAATAGGATCATATTTTACTGAAGGTCAATATTTAAGTAGCACCACAATGCAGATACAAATTTGAAAATGTGTAAGCATATGCTAAATATTATAATACGATTTGGATGTTGCGTTCATCCATATCACGATTTTGAAAACATTTAAATTAATTGTGCAGCCCTAAGAAGAAAGTTATTTAAGTAACATCATCAACAAATGCCTTCCACTGATACCAGTTCAGCACAGAAAACTATGAGATATGATGTGCACTCAAACTCTGTTTTTTCTTGCTCTTTATACAAATGGTCCTTTGTCCTTAAAATGGGAAAGAGGAAAAACTATTTTGGGCAATAGCCAAGATATTTCTGTCCTCTGATGAGGCTCTTTCTTTAAATAGCCCTGTGTCTGTGTTCCTCAGATCACGTTATATTTCTACTTCATTTATATTTCCGCTTCACTTAATCTGCCTTGCTTCCTGTTTTACCGAGTAAGACAAACTACTGTACCATTGAGCACGTTATTAAAGCCTTAAGTCCATTGTGAAACAAACGGCTCAGTCACACGGGCTCTTAACCTCGGGAATCAAGGGATCCATTTAAGAAAACCATATCACACCCTGGCCCCGAGCTCATTAAAACATACAAATAGCCAGGATGTGGCCTGACCCATTTTTTGGATCCAGACTTGCTTTGAGCAAAAGAGAGTCAGTATGTGTTATGATAAAAAAAGATCCAGTTGAAGGTTTAATAAGGTTATTTTTTTGTAATAAAATAAGAACAACATTTCACAATCCAACCACTTTCCAATAAAAAAGAATGAGCACACTGGCCATAATAATTATTTTTCGTTGGAAAAGTACTTTTATTACGTATCCAGCAATGGACTAGGGAAAGGCTTGTGAGTTTTTGTGATAATATAATCAAGGATGAGCAAAAATGATCATATAAAAAAGCTATAACACAGATATCATATGGCGTCTCAGTTACTGAGAGTTTGGCTAGTTAGCTGAGTTTGCTAATTAGCGTTAGCTTGTGATAGTTGGACGTTTGAAGGAGTTTCCTAAAGTACAACTAAATATTTTAACTAAAAGGTTTTTAACCAACTGATGACACAGGTGAGTTTTTCATTGTACAGTATCCATGTTGCCGACCAAGGATTCAACTGTTATTTACCAAATAGGAATCCCATTTCCTAGTAGATGAATATGGCGTCCCTCAGGGGGCAAAACTGGGTCCACTGTTGTTAGATTTGAACATATTACCTCAATGCCCAAAAATACGGAAATCCAGCTTCTACCTTTGCGATCGACCAGTGTGGGTAGATCGCATGGCACATTTTTTTTTTTTTTTTAAAGTTAGCCTATTATCCATCCATATGGAATTTGCCACTTGATTGACGTACAGGCAAGCCAGTCTGAGTTGTAGTGTGCCATACGGGTTCATGCAGTTATGAGGGGGCCTCACCTCCTCATCTGAAGCGTAAATGTGGCGCACTATTATACGCTTATGCGGCACAATTAGTGTCAGTGCGCCACAGTTTATCCGCCGTTTAGTCCACTAGCACCCCCCCCTGCGCGCGCTCACGACACAGATTGTGTCGCCCTGTAGGTAGATCATTTGGGCTTGGTCGTAGTGTTGCACGGTGCACCGATACTTGAAAGGTACCGCGAAACCCTGCCGTTAAAAACGTTACGATTCCTCCGTTTCATTAGTATCGGTACTTTAAGAATGACGGGGAAAAGTACTCCGGTGAGAAAGCCCCGTTTTAATAAGAGCCGTGTGTGTTCAGCACTCTGCTTCCACTCCCTGCAGCCGTGCCTGCAGTCCCTCCCCTCTCAAGCATGCTCTAAGTCCCTCCCCTCTCTCGTGCACAAGCTAGCCAGAGCATGTGAGAAAGCGAGAAGCCTGGCTGCAAGTGGGAGTGCAACTGCTGCTGCGCCTCGGCTTGTTGACAAAAAAGACGCCAGAAGCGAAAAACAAAAAAGTTGTTCATAGATGATGCTTAATTGTATTTAATACAAATTATAGTCATTTATTTTATTTATTGTTCTCATTGTTTAAAGTTTGTGTTATGGTTCTGGTGTGAAATAAAGCACAATAATTACATTTAAGACTGTTTCCCTTTTTTTAAGAAAAGTATCGAAAAAGAATCGGAATCGCAATTCTTGACTTGGTATCGGTATCGAAACCAAAATGTTGGTATCGTGACAACACTAGTCCCAAGCTGAAAAAGTGTGGGCACCCCTGCCTTAGACTTTAATATCGACGTAGTCTGCGTTGCTTGAGATTATTTTCTTATTTAGCCTCTTTCTGTCCTTGGAACACATATCAGACATCTGGGTGTAATTGGTATCCTTGATCCTGTCCTTAATTCCCAGTTCTTCATCCCTAACATCACTGGCCACTAGGGGTGTAACGGTATCCGTATTCGTCCCGTACCGTCACGGTTCGGACGTCACGGTTCGGATGTCACGGTTCGGACATCACGGTTCGGCACATGCAGTCACACGGCGAATACGCCTTTTTTTTACGAGTGGGAAAAACGTCTGTCACTCAGGGCAGTATTACACTATATATAATCCAGGGGGCGGTATTGCGCCTAAAAGCCAGCCGCCCGTAAATAACAAATGAAGAACAAGAACAAAACACAACAAAACGAACACAATACATGAAGAAGAAAAGTTAGCTATGGCGAGTTCACACAACACACAGGAGCTAGAACCCACCTGCATCTTTTAAATCAGATGTGTGGGAACATTTCGGGTTCCCTGTGGACTACAACAATGATGGGGTGCGAGTTGTGGATCGGACGAGGACGGTGTGTCGGCGTTGTTCGACAGCGGTGCGGTATGCTAGTGGTAACATGTCAAACATGCTCAATCACATCCGAGTCAGTCTCAGTCCCAGCGAGAGGGTTTTCTCGACGGCAGGTGACATAGTTACCGCCAACAGATCTGCCCTCACTGCTGACAACGTAGACAAACTCATCTTTTTGAAGAACAACTTGAAAATAGAGTAACGCTTGAGTACCTTTACTTAGGCATAATGGCCTCACACACTCACAAGTTAATTACACATGTTAGACATTGCTCCTAAAGGTACAGATTTTATTTTGTTTTATATGTATCATTGTATTTATTTTATATTTTGACATCAGGAGATGTTATACAGTTCTGTATTGCCTTTTATTGATTGTGATTGAAACACTTTCTTATTATTTATTTTAATATTTTCAAGACATTCTTTTTAGTTTGTTTGACATCAGCCATTATAAATAATCTGGCCATCTGAGTGTGTGTGTTACTGTTTGTGGTTTGTTTTTAACTGTGTAATACAGTTAATGATTCCAAATGTTAGAGTTCCTTATTTTCATACCAAAACTTGCAACTTTTGCTTTTCCTTGTTGTACTGAACCCGTACCGAACCGTGACCCCCAAACCGAGGTATGAACCGAACCGTGACATCTGTGAACCGTTACACCCCTACTGGCCACAGTCCAGTACTACATCATTTGTATCACTGGTTTAGAGTGGGCTTTGATTGCACATTCGACATCTGAATGAGTGGGAAATGCTTCTATAAATGTTGATTTATGAGCCCCATACTGGCCATATCTGCCCTGCAGGCTTCCCCCCCGTATCTGGATCACCTGATGTGAGAGTAATGGGTCTCTGGGATAGGGCGCCTCATAAATGATGCAGAGTCAGAGAGCAGTAAAAGACAAAGAAAGAGGTAAATGTATGACTGTGACGAGCATCTGGGGAAAAAGCCAGAGATAGAGAGTGTGTCTGAGACTGAAGCATATTCTTTGTTGGTCTGTAATGAGTCTAAAAACGATGGGTTTGTCATCTGCAAATAATCCAAACAACAGAATCAGGCCAGAGGTGATGCTATCCGTCATGTTGCAAAGCTGATTCACGGGTCACAAACTGACAGCTCATTGTGTGCTGCAGGGCTCGATACTTAGGTCT
Source organism: Harpagifer antarcticus (assembly GCA_902827135.1). NCBI lineage: Eukaryota > Metazoa > Chordata > Actinopteri > Perciformes > Harpagiferidae > Harpagifer > Harpagifer antarcticus. The sequence goes on along the minus strand of CADEHL010001053.1, from coordinate 531,917 downwards.
GTTTTTCAGCGTGTTATGCGTCTTCTTAAAACATTTTTAAGCCACAGGATGGACAATCAAAGCCTGGGAGGTATGGCTTGGACAGAGCAGATTAAAGTGTGTGGGGGGGTGGGGGGGGCATTTAAGGATAGCACTCAATGGAAAACCAGTGTTTCTGAGGGACTGTCAGTTATGATTGAATTGATCCCTGAGCATCAGCATCGTTGACAGGAACTGACTTGAACCCATGCACATTAAATAACATCTGTTTCTAAAGCTGGTTGAGAAACACATATTTATTGCTAATTGTTTCTCCACTGCTTTGCTAAAGTTAAACTAGCTTTTACTACCACCACCTTATTACCCTGTTACTCACTGTACTTGACATTTTGGCCTCACATCCCCATTATGCACATGAGTGTGCTTGGCCAGCTATAACTAATGGGGCTTACACATTAAAGGAGCTGTGGGGCAGTTTGAGTCTGATAGTTCAGATCCTGCTTCATTAGATGCCCGTTCAGAAGATTTCATGGTGACCGCGAGAGGTGGGAAGTAGTGGAGTACACATACTTTGTTACTGTACTTAAGTACATTTTTCTGGTGTCAGTACTTTACTCCACTTCTTATTTTTCTGACGATTTTTTACTTTTACTTCTTACATGTTGAACACAAATACCTGTACTTTCTACTTCTTACATGTTGAACCCAAATACCTGTACTTTCTACTTCTTACATGTTGAACACAAATACCTGTACTTTCTACTTCTTATATGTTGAACCCAAATACCTGTACTTTCTACTTCTCTCATGTTGAACCCAAATACCTGTACTTTCTACTTCTTACATGTTGAACACAAATACCTGTACTTTCTACTTCTTACATGTTGAACCCAAATACCTGTACTTTCTACTTCTTACATGTTGAACACAAATACCTGTACTTTCTACTTCTTACATGTTGAACCCAAATACCTGTACTTTCTACTTCTTACATGTTGAACACAAATACCTGTACTTTCTACTTCTTACATTTTGAACCCAAATACCTGTACTTTCTACTTCTCACATGTTGAACACAAATACCTGTACTTTCTACTTCTCACATGTTGAACTCAAATACCTGTACTTTCTACTTCTCTCATTTTCCAAACAGCTGGTTCCTTTAGTCTGAATGTGTGTTTGGTGGCGTGATCATTATTCTTTAGAGTCATTGCGTGCCTATTGATTTGAACACGATCCGTGTATCCATCATTTCCTGGTCTTCTCTAAAGAAGAGGGACCAATGGAAACGTTGTCATGTTGCCGTTGTTCAGCATGGAAACATTCATTAGCTAACAATGACATTATTGTTCTATTAATATAAAGGGAGGTCAGCTACTCTTTAAAACAGCTGCTAGTTAAGGGTACTTTTTACTTAAAGTGGACCTATCATGCTATATTTGAAATATATATTGTAGGGCCATACCTATACAGAACATGTCTGTGAAGTTTTTTTTTCAAAATACCAAACAGATCCCCCGTTGTAGCCATGCCTCATACTGCTCAAACCCCTCTTTTGAAGCCCTGTTAGAGAAACGCGGATCTTGGGTCCTTAACTTGGAAAAAATAAAAAAGAGGAGGCGGAGCTAATGCCTGATCAGAATTCTACCGGAGATAAAGTTAAATTCTGCTGTGATAAAAACGCCATTCTGTTCTAAACCACATCAAGGATTATTTCTGAAACAGTATGGAGCTCAAATGCTTTTTCTCTTGCAGGTTTGTCACAAGATGAGTTACTTTTTTTATTTCCTGCTTTTTAAACATGTGCTCTCCAGTACAGGTTAGCTCTGAGTGTTAGCGAGGCTTGCTAATGTAAACAAAGACGTCCAAAACACATCAGGCATTGTTTCTGATAGCAACTTTCTGTGGGTCCGCCGCCGCTATTACGTCACAGCGGATTGAATCTGTATCCGCTTGTTGTACACCCGTTTTTAGAGATTTGGGTACGGAGGAAAAGAGAGAGGGTTTTATTTTCTGACGCTGCGTGAGTTCCCCGACCCACCGGGGACACATATTTATGTATACAAGACATCACAAAGTGCATTTTGCATAGGTTCCCTTTAAGTACATATCAAAGCCCATACTTCTTTACTTTAACTTGAGTAAAGAAGTTTAGTCAGCACTTCTACTTTTGAACACGAGTATCTGTACTTCTACTTGAGTAAAGGATGTGTAATTTTGCCATCTCTGGTGACCTCCACCCTCCACCGAGTCAGCAACACTTTGAACTGTCGTTGTAAAATCCCGACGAGGCAGGAGCGTTTTTAAGGATTCTGTCCAGATGGAGGGTGAAGAAGTATTCCCTTCATCTTCCTCCTCTACCTAATGAGGCGCTCCGCTTCAGCATGTGGGCGTCTTTTTCGTGAGTCTTCGTGAGCCTCGGGCGCCAATCTGTAAGCTTGTAACTCTGTCAAAGCGTCAGACTGCTGCAGATTCCTCTCCGTCTCTCTCTATGATGCCTAAGTAAGGCTAACATGCAGACACTTGTAAACAACTCATAAAGCCAAATGCATCCTCACACACTCTTCTCAAGTCAAGTGAATTCTATTTAAATCACAATAAGCCTGTGTCCTTTGACCCGTTGCATTGACAAGATCTCAATGTCTAGCCCAAAGCGTTTTAAGCAGAAATGATATGTTCAAAGGCAAGGAACTTGATTCATGAATGCAGTTTTCCCAGCAATATAAAGCAGATATTAGAGAGGGAATAATGTCCTCTTGTGACAATGTGACTCGCTTACAAAATCCAGTATGCAAATGGTATTATAGGAGTGCATGTTGAGGGTCATATGATTCAATTATCTCTTTTAGTGTTAGGTGTCAAATAGGTATCGAGAATCATGGGATTCTACTCTGGTATCGTAACATCTCTAACTGTCTTGGACTGAAAGTGATATAAGTTTCTTACCAAGTTGAAAGTCCTTTAATAATAATCCTAAATCCCAACATTAAACCCTGGATTTTTACACACTAAATTGAGATCTCTTTCTTACCAAATATTCCTAAATATTTCCCAGAAATCAAATAATAGTGCCTATTACTATCTAGTACATAGCACATACGATCACACAGATGAGAAGAATTCACACAGAGGGACATAGCTATAATTATATGACTGTATCAAGTATACGATACACTAAAACACTAAAACACCATTAAATGACACTTTATATCCGAAATCGGCAGAAAGCAACCAGGAAACTCACATATTTGAATAAGAATTGGTGGTAGTGTGAGGATGAGAACAGAGACAGTGATGCTGGTTTGCCTGGACTGCAGCCATCACCTTTAATAGAAGCAACCGGATTAAATGGTCTTCTGGTGCCAGACTGGAGTCCCACAGCAATTTGTCTCCTTAACGGTTGGGTCATATTTACTCCGTCTGCTGTCTGTGTTGTTAGTAAGGTGTCCGCTGGCCTAGACTGCATATTAAACTATTTTAGTTGCACACTGTCGTTTTTCTGCACCACCAACAATTGTATTCATTTTTAAAACTGTCAAGACACATTCTTACTTCCCATCTCTATCTCCAAAATCTGCTTTTAGAGTTTGTTCTATTATTGAAGCAGACGGCAACTTCCTCCGTTAATTTCCCTCAGGCACAAATAAGATGGAATTAACTGTACCTCTGCACAGGGCCGGACTGGGACAATAAGTCAGGCCGGGAATTAAACACCCAGTCAGGCCACTACCAGTTTTTTAAGATTATTTGTTAAATGTTGGACTTAAATGCATCAATCTGGTGCACTTTGAGGGGGAACTAAAGAGACTCATATGAAACAGGACTGTATACATTTAAATAATCATGAGAACATGGCCATAACCAATAACGGTGGTTTAGCCGTAGCCTAGATCCTCAGTGCCTTGTGTTTTGCTCTCTAATGCCGTCATCTCATCTTTTCTTGACTTTCAGCTTTTCTGTAGGACATAATGTTCTCATCAATTTCCAATATGAAAAAACATTGAAACTTGTTTATTTATTTGTTTTTGGTTCATTTATAGTTGTGAGTGTGTCTGGGCTCCTGAATCAGCCTCTCCTGTCCCCCTCCTCTCCCCCCTGTTCCTCTCCTCATCTCCCCCTGCTCCTCTTTGAGGCAGCAGCAAAGACTAGTTTTAGCTCTCAACAAGTTTATAAAGTTTATCTTACCTTTTTTCACCTAGTTAACATTTTATTTGTATTATTCATGCATATTTTACTAAGCACTCCTCCCTCAAATGGAAATATGTGTTTACATAAATGGTGACCAAACCGTTTGAGACCCACAGAGAACTTAGACTAAAGTTAACTATCTAAACACTCAGAGTCCTTTACCTCACCTGAGCTGTAGTTATCAGTCTCTCAGTCTGACTGGAGAGGACTCTCCTCCACCTTGTTGACAGCTCATTATATCAGTTAGCGCAGCTAGCTAGCACCAGATGCTAACAGCAACAATACACGTAACCGGTGCGCGCTTTCTCTCTCTTACACATACACTAACACACACCCTCCCGAGCTTGAATGACACACAGAGACCAATCGAGGGCATTAGTATGATCTGTATGAAAGTGGCCATGTCGCCAGGCCACATCATGTAGACAGCCAGTCCCCCTCTGGGAGGCAGAGTCAGACCCACATTTGCGCAGCGTTGCGTTCACAATACATACATCGGGAAACCTCCCGGTCCTCCCGATGGCCAGTCCGGGCCTGCTGCACTTTAATAATAAACACTGTTAAATCTAATGCCTTAAAAGTAAGAAATGTCCCTGTTTCCCAAAAAGTATAAAAAATATTGGAGAAAAAGTTAAACAGTAAAAAAAAAAAGGGAACATGAAACATTTCAACTTCAGGATACTTTTAATGTTTTAAAGGTGATGGGATAGAAAATGATATTAGTTGTACAGTTAGTTTAATTTATGGGAATATTCCACATCAAAATACAACAACATATTGACTGACTCCAGGGTTTCACACATTTCTACAACCAGAGTTTGACGGCAATAAAAAATACATTTGAATTAAGAAAGCAATAATAACTTAACTTGTTGTTGCGTGAATTTAGACCGTCATATGTGTTAATAACTGGAGTAGACTCGAGTTGTTAATACAGGGTGTCCGCGGGGTCTTAACAAGTATTAAACGTTGATAAATCAATTTAGCGAAAATTTAGGCTATTAATTAAAAAGTATGAAACGGCATTTTCCAAGGTATTACATTTTGTAGCTTGTCTTCAATAAGTATATCAATGGTCCAAAGAGGTTGTATTCTACAGTCTGCCTGAATGTAATCATGGCGTAGGTGTGTAGTGTGATTCTGTGTAGTTTATTGATGGCATCCCGTTGGGTTTGACGTCATCTGAACAGGACATCGCACGCTCACTGCTTGATAGCGCGAAGCTCCGTTTACGCCGGTTGTTAAACAACATTGTTTTGGGGAAATGCAAGTCTGCGTCCAAATGGTTGGAAGATAAGGAGGAAGGACGATCAATACTGTATATAGTCAATGTGAGGTGAAGTGTGTCGCCAAGGTAACCGGTTAGAACTCCAAGTGGCGATGAGGTCTTAAGATGTATGGAAAGGGTCTTAAAAGGTCTTAAAAGGTGTAACATTTGACTTCAGTATTCCTGCATATACCCTGTAATAAGGCAGCGTCCCCGTTGAATTATTTCATAAATCAACATTTTTAGCTTTTTCTCCTAAAATGTCTGACAGCCGATTCTAAAAATGAAGCTATGAGAGCTGTTGGACTCAACCAAATTAGTAAAATGTCCATGAAACCAGAACAATGAGATCAATAAATAATGAACGAATTTAGGATTTGGTGGTGTCCAGCGAACCATTAACCCTACGCTCACCCTTTCTTTTATAATACTGCGTTTTACCATCCTTTCTGATCACTACCTTCGCCTCGAGGTAACATAAAAGTGACCCATCTCACATTAACGCATGAAATGATATATTGTTATTATAAAAAATATTGATTTCAGACCCTTTAACATTGACTGGTGGTTTTCAAATAATAGGTTGTGGCCTACGAAGGGCCTAATTTGACAAACATGATTTATTCTCATGCAGGTTTGCTACCTGTCACTTGCATTGCTTTACACTGTCATCCAATGAATGACAGCCCCTCCCCCCCCCCAGCCTGCAGTCACCTCTATTTACATCTCATTATGAAAAGATTGCTTCTTAAGCCGCCGTGTACTCGCTTCACGCAGGACCCCATCTGGTGTGTTTGCAATAACATGCATCATTTCCCCCCGTGCCTGAGGGGTTTACAGCAGGCCTACAAGGGACCACTCGGTCCTGTGTGAAGGGGCGGGGAATACTGCTGAAGAAATCAAATCACATGAGATGGGATTTATTTTCAATCATAGAGATGACAAAAGTACTTACATCCTTTACTCAAGTAGAAGTACAGATACTCGTGTTTAAAAATACTCTGGTGAAAGTAGAAGTACTGACTAAACTTCTTTACTCAAGTGAAAGTAAAGAGGCTTTGAAATGTACTTCAGTAAAAAGTACCCATAACTAGCAGCTGTTTTAAAGAGTACCTGACCTCCCTTTATATCAATAGAACAATAATGTCATTGTTAGTTAATGAATGTTTCCATGCTGAACAACGGCAACATGACAACGTTTCCATTGGTCCCTCTTCTTTAGAGAAGACCAGGAAATGATGGATACACGGATCGTGTTCAAATCAATAGGCACGCAATGACTCTGAATAATGATCACGCCACCAAACACACATTCAGACTAAAGGAACCAGCTGTTTGGGAAATGAGAGAAGTAGAAAGTACAGGTATTTGAGTTCAACATGTGAGAAGTAGAAAGTACAGGTATTTGGGTTCAACATGTAAGAAGTAGAAAGTACAGGTATTTGAGTTCAACATGTAAGAAGTAGAAAGTACAGGTATTTGGGTTCAACATGTAAGAAGTAGAAAGTACAGGTATTTGTGTTCAACATGTAAGAAGTAGAAAGTACAGGTATTTGAGTTCAACATGTAGGAAGTAGAAAGTACAGGTATTTGGGTTCAACATGTAAGAAGTAGAAAGTACAGGTATTTGGGTTCAACATGTAAGAAGTAGAAAGTACAGGTATTTGAGTTCAACATGTAGGAAGTACAGGTATTTGGGTTCAACATGTAAGAAGTAGAAAGTACAGGTATTTGAGTTCAACATGTAAGAAGTAGAAGGTACAGGTATTTGTGTTCAACATGTAAGAAGTAGAAAGTACAGGTATTTGAGTTCAACATGTGAGAAGTAGAAAGTACAGGTATTTGGGTTCAACATGTAAGAAGTAGAAAGTACAGGTATTTGAGTTCAACATGTAAGAAGTAGAAAGTACAGGTATTTGGGTTCAACATGTAAGAAGTAGAAAGTACAGGTATTTGAGTTCAACATGTAGGAAGTAGAAAGTACAGGTATTTGGGTTCAACATGTAAGAAGTAGAAAGTACAGGTATTTGAGTTCAACATGTAAGAAGTAGAAGGTACAGGTATTTGTGTTCAACATGTAAGAAGTAGAAAGTACAGGTATTTGAGTTCAACATGTAAGAAGTAGAAAGTACAGGTATTTGAGTTCAACATGTAGGAAGTAGAAAGTACAGGTATTTGGGTTCAACATGTAAGAAGTAGAAAGTACAGGTATTTGAGTTCAACATGTAAGAAGTAGAAGGTACAGGTATTTGTGTTCAACATGTAAGAAGTAGAAAGTACAGGTATTTGTGTTCAACATGTAAGAAGTAGAAAGTACAGGTATTTGTGTTCAACATGTGAGAAGTAGAAAGTACAGGTATTTGTGTTCAACATGTAAGAAGTAGAAAGTACAGGTATTTGTGTTCAACATGTGAGAAGTAGAAAGTACAGGTATTTGTGTTCAAAATGTAAGAAGTAGAAAGTACAGGTATTTGTGTTCAACATGTAAGAAGTAGAAAGTACAGGTATTTGTGTTCAAAATGTAAGAAGTAGAAAGTACAGGTATTTGTGTTCAACATGTAAGAAGTAGAAAGTACAGGTATTTGTGTTCAACATGTAAGAAGTAGAAAGTACAGGTATTTGAGTTCTATATGTAAGAAGTAGAAAGTACAGGTATTTGGGTTCAACATGTAAGAAGTAGAAAGTACAGGTATTTGTGTTCAACATGTAAGAAGTCAAAGTAAAAAGTCGTCAGAAAAATAAGTAGTGGAGTAAAGTACTGATACCAGAAACATGTACTTAAGTACAGTAACGAAGTATTTGTACTCCACTACTTCCCACCTCCACTCCACTGGATCCTGTGTTAAGGGGGGGGGGGGGGGGGGGGGGGGGGATGAGAAATTGCATCACATGAGATGCAATTTATTTTTCAATGAAAGTGAGGAACACCTGCTGTCGGACACACCTCCAACATGCCCTCATGCTCTGTTGTGTCAGTAATGGCATTCGTCCATACAGAAAAACATTCCTTAAGACTCCAAAATGAGACTACGTTATGAAACACCTGAGACTACGTTATGAAAGACATTCCTGAAGAGCAGTAGTTGGCTTGAACTAAATGAGACTCTTGAGGAAGCCACTTGTTTTTATGTGTGTAGCTGCTACAGAAAGTGAAATATCTCATGAGTCTTCTTTGAGATACAGTACTTTCTTATAATAACCCGGTTCTATTTTAGACTATATATCTATTTTAAATGATTAGTAATGCTTGCTACCCATTCATTTATAATACATACATGTTCAGTATATAACTGTCATTACAATATCTTTGTAAGATATTGACATCTTGACTGAAAGGTTAAGCGGAGATTTGTATTGGAAGGTGTGCGATAATAAATAATGTGATATCATTTGAAAGTTTAAGCAAGGTGATTTATATTGATCTCAAAACTGTCAAAGAGACTATAAGAGGAGAGTCTTCAGTCTATAGCAGGAGATCTAGCAGCTGGTCCCAGGTCAGTCTGAACCCTCACTATAAGAGGAGAGTCTTCAGTCTATAGCAGGAGAACTAGCAGCTGGTACCAGGTCAGTCTGAACCCTCACTATAAGAGGAGAGTCTTCAGTCTATAGCAGCAGAACTAGCAGCTGGTCCCAGGTCAGTCTGAACCCTCACTATAAGAGGAGAGTCTTCAGTCTATAGCAGGAGATCTAGCAGCTGGTCCCAGGTCAGTCTGAACCCTCACTATAAGAGGAGAGTCTTCAGTCTATAGCAGGAGAACTAGCAGCTGGTACCAGGTCAGTCTGAACCCTCACTATAAGAGGAGAGTTTTCAGTCTAGCAGGAGAACTAGGAGCTGGTCCCAGGTCAGTCTGAACCCTCACTATAAGAGGAGAGTCTTCAGTCTATAGCAGGAGATCTAGCAGCTGGTCCCAGGTCAGTCTGAACCCTCACTATAAGAGGAGAGTCTTCAGTCTATAGCTGCAGAACTAGCAGCTGGTCCCAGGTCAGCCTGAACCCTCACTATAAGAGGAGAGTCTTCAGTCTGTAGCAGCAGAACTAGCAACTGGTCCCAGGTCAGTCTGAACCCTCGCTATAAGAGGAGAGTCTTCAGTCTATAGCAGCAGAACTAGCAGCTGGTCCCAGGTCAGTCTGAACACTCACTATAAGAAGAGAGTCTTCAGTCTATAGCAGCAGAACTAGCAGCTGGTCCCAGGTCAGTCTGAACACTCACTATAAGAGGAGAATCTTCAGTCTATAGCAGGAGAACTAGCAGCTGGTCCCAGGTCAGTCTGAACCCTCATTATAAGAGGAGAGTCTTCAGTCTATAGCAGGAGAACTAGCAGCTGGTCCCAGGTCAGTCTGAACCCTCGCTATAAGAGGAGGGTCTTCAGTCTATAGCAGCAGAACTAGCAGCTGGTCCCAGGTCAGTCTGAACCCTCACTATAAGAGGAGGGTCTTCAGTCTATAGCAGCAGAACTAGCAGCTGGTCCCAGGTCAGTCTGAACCCTCACTATAAGAGGAGGGTCTTCAGTCTATAGCAGCAGAACTAGCAGCTGGTCCCAGGTCAGTCTGAACCCTCACTATAAGAGGAGGGTCTTCAGTCTATAGCAGCAGAACTAGCAGCTGGTCCCAGGTCAGTCTGAACCCTCACTATAAGAGGAGGGTCTTCAGTCTATAGCAGCAGAACTAGCAGCTGGTCCCAGGTCAGTCTGAACCCTCACTATAAGAGGAGAGTCTTCAGTCTATAGCAGGAGAACTAGCAGCTGGTATTGCTGTTTTATTTATATTTTGAGATGTTTACCTTTTAGAATTGTTTATTTCTACTCTCAATTTCTCTTATGTGCAATGCCTTGTCTTTTGTGCTCATGCAACGCAAACATTTCCCAAATTGGAATCCATTAAGTAAATCTTATCTTATCTTGTAACAGTCGGATCTGGCATTTTTATAATTTGCATTCGTATCATTTGACATCCCAGCACTAGCTTTTGTGCAATCCGAGCCACAATTTGCCAAAAGAGGCCTTTGTATCCATATGTTCTTACACCCTGACAGACTGTTAAAGTGCTGTATACACAAACACAAGATGTGTGTATAACCCTGCTGTATAAGAGCTTTGTTGAGTAGAAACAGAGTAAGTGCAGTATGAAGAGAGAGGTCCGGACAAAGGAGAAACACAGTGAGGGAATGTGGTTCTTTGTTGTCGAGCTGATTAATGAACGGACCCTGCAGACCACAGCTGGAGCCTGGCATAATGATACAGGGGTACGTGTGTGTGTGTGTGTGTGTGTGTGTGTGTGTGTGTGTGTGTGTGTGTGTGTGTGTGTGTGTGTGTGTGTGTGTGTGTGTTTGTGTGTGTGTGTGTGTGTGTGTGTGTGTGTGTTTGAGCCTGGGGGGTTGTTTTGGAGAGCTGAGCGGGAATTATGTGTGGTTGTAAAAAGGGAGTAATGCGTGCATCTGTGTGTTTTAATGATGGGCCAACATTGGATAATAGTGCACATTTTTCTGCAGTCTGGAGTCCGGACTGTATGTTTTTAAAGATTGCGTGTGGCTGTGTAATTTATGTGTGTGGTGTCATGTCACGTGGCATGCCTGTAGACTAAATATTAAACTCGATATTGGCCGTTTCCTTTTAAAATGTAACTAATATTTAATGCAATATTAAACAGCCATTGCATTTTTTTCTTGGTTCTGTTGTTTTGTTCCATTAAATGTATTTAGGATATTTAATATTTTTTCAATGTCTAAATATTTTTAAGAATGAGAAGTTTACTGCCCTTTGAAACTTGCATTAATATGCTATTGTATCATCATGTATTACATAAGTGGCATAACATGGTCTTTAATAATAATACGTAATTCAATCAATTCTGGTCAATATATGTTCTCCAACTAAAGTCATTTATACATTTAGCTGCAATAAAGGACTAAGGATTAAGCACCCTTAGCTCTGACTACATTTGTGCTTTCAGCTTTTCGTCCCAACCTTTATCGCTTTAGCAGAAGTCGTCGCATGAATGCCCCTCTGATGTTTTATTGACTCTGAATTGATCATCTGAATTATTTAAATGGGTGTGTACATTGCCAGTGTGCAGTTTACGAGAAGGACTGTACCGAGGGAACAGTCGATCTTAGTATTCAAGCATGCAAGCGACGCACATTCCCAGTATGCCAGCAGTACTGGACGTATGATTGTGCATGAACGAGTTAATGCGTTAATGCACATAACTTCCATTCCATTGACTAAATGTGTTTTCTGTGCAAAGGCAACGTTTCCTTCTGTGATAATAACACATTCACAAAGCTCAGCAATATGTCCCGAAGATCCAACCTCCATCCTTCCATCTTAAAGGTCCCCTGTTATTCTGTTCTTCATCAATGTATCACAGGTCTCAGATATATACAGAGCCTGTCTCTGATTGGCTGAAACACCAAACAGATCTTTGCAGCATTACCCATAATCCCCTCTGTTTCAGCCCTGTTTCCAAAGTGCTGATTCTCTGTCTGTTACTTAGATGAAAATAAGGAGCCCCTCCCCACGCCCCTCTGAGAGACATTTGGTTACAAAGAACTCAATGGTGCTCTAGGAGGAGATTCAGGTGATAAGGGGGGGGGGGGGGTACCTTGGTTGCTGATTGGCTAATGGTTACTCAAGACAACACATCGTTATGACATCACAAAGTGGCCAAAATCTGATCAGCTCATTTTCAGACAGGTTTTTATAGAAATGGATCAAAAAGAGAGAAAATCTTTGTTCCTGAAACTTTCAGAGTCTCTTTCCACAGAGGGGACACATGTTGATGTAGAAGAGACATGAAGAAGAGGGGACACATGTTGATGTAGAAGAGACATGAAGAAGAGGGGACACATGTTGATGTAGAAGAGACATGAAGAAGAGGGGACACATGTTGATGTAGAAGAGACATGAAGAAGAGGGGACACATGTTGATGTAGAAGAGACATGAAGAAGAGGGGACACATGTTGATGTAGAAGAGACGTGAAGAAGAGGGGACACATGTTGATGTAGAAGAGACATGAAGAAGAGGGGACACGTGTTGATGTAGAAGAGACATGAAGAAGAGGGGACACATGTTGATGTAGAAGAGACATGAAGAAGAAGAGACATGAAGAAGAGGGGACACATGTTGATGTAGAAGAGACGTGAAGAAGAGGGGACACATGTTGATGTAGAAGAGACATGAAGAAGAAGAGACATGAAGAAGAGGGGACACATGTTGATGTAGAAGAGACGTGAAGAAGAGGGGACACATGTTGATGTAGAAGAGACATGAAGAAGAGGGGACACATGTTGATGTAGAAGAGACATGAAGAAGAGGGGACACATGTTGATGTAGAAGAGACATGAAGAAGAGGGGACACATGTTGATGTAGAAGAGACATGAAGAAGAGGGGACACATGTTGATGTAGAAGAGACATGAAGAAGAGGGGACACATGTTGATGTAGAAGAGACATGAAGAAGAGGGGACACATGTTGATGGAGAAGAGACATGAAGAAGAGGGGACACATGTTGATGGAGAAGAGACATGAAGAAGAGGGGACACATGTTGATGTAGAAGAGACATGAAGAAGAGGGGACACATGTTGATGTAGAAGAGACATGAAGAAGAGGGGACACATGTTGATGGAGAAGAGACATGAAGAAGAGGGGACACATGTTGATGTAGAGGAGACATGAAGAAGAGGGGACACATGTTGATGTAGAAGAGACATGAAGAAGAGGGGACACATGTTGATGGAGAAGAGACATGAAGAAGAGGGGACACATGTTGATGAGAAGAGACATGAAGAAGAGGGGACACATGTTGATGTAGAAGAGACATGAAGAAGAGGGGACACATGTTGATGTAGAAGAGACATGAAGAAGAGGGGACACATGTTGATGGAGAAGAGACATGAAGAAGAGGGGACACATGTTGATGTAGAGGAGACATGAAGAAGAGGGGACACATGTTGATGTAGAAGAGACATGAAGAAGAGGGGACACATGCTGATGTAGAAGAGACATGAAGAAGTGGATTCAACCTCTTCTGTCAGTTTTCTCTGTCACTGAAGGACGTAGTTATGGGGGTTCCATTGAGAGGGGGACGGAGAGACAAAGCAGGGTCTGGTGCTGGGAGCAGAGTAGACCCATGGGACAACATCCAATGTGCTGTAAACCATAACGACCCCACAACAGGAAGATTTCTCATTTCCACGATGCTCGAGCCATACCTCATCTACCGACTTGACAATCCCACTGAGACCCAAATACTGGGCGGGACAGCACACTCAGCTTCGGAGGAGGGGGAGTGTGACCTATGGGAGGTGGTTTTGGAGGGACTGGAGGGGAAATTAATAGAACAGTGTTGGAGAAAATACAAGGTGTCTTCTTTATTATGGGTTTTCTGATGGGGATGACGCTGTGTGTCACCTTGCACTGTGTGACCTCGCAGCTGCCTCTTCGTAGATAGGAGAAGGCAGGGCATAATTCATGCTGTTGATACCAACGAGAGCACACACACTTTGTCTCCTCTCCTCTTTCAGGGGCAAAGAGCAACACTGCCTTTCCAGAGATGTCCCGACGCCTTCCTGATGACGCCAAACCGATTTACGACACTGTTTGGTACCTCCTGACTTTACACGATATAAGCTTGATGTTATTTCCTGCTCCTTTGAGCAGCATCCCTCATGTGTGTGAGTTGAACCATATCCTTTGTATGTAACTCTGTAGGGAATGAGTCCTTACCCCAAGTGAAGGAGTTCAAGTATCTCGGGGTTTTGTTCTTGAGTGAGGGAACAATGGAGCGTGAGATGGGCCGGAGAATCGGAGCAGCGGGAGCGGTACTGCAGTCGCTTTACCGCACCGTTGTGACGAAAAGGGAGCTGAGCCAGAAGGCAAAGCTCTCTGTCTACCGGGCCATTTCCGTTCCTACCCTCACCTCTGGTCCTGAAGGATGGGTCAGGACCGAAAGAACGAGATCGCGGATACAAGCGGCCGAGATGGGTTTTCTCCGCAGGGTGGCTGGTGTCTCCCTTAGGGATAAGGTGAGAAGTTCGGTCATCCGGGAGGGACTCGGAGTTGAGCCGCTCCTCCTTCGCGTCGAAAGGTGCCAGTTGAGGTGGTTCAGGCACCTAGTTAGGATGCCACCTGGGCGCCTCCCTAGGGAGGTGTTCCAGGCACGTCCAGCTGGGAAGAGATCAAGGGGTAGACCTAGGACCAGGTGGAGGGATTATATCTCTTCGCTGGCCTGGGAGAGCTGGTTGATGAGGGGAAAGGAACGTTTGGGGCTCTCTGCTGGAACTTCTGCCCCCGAGACCCGACCACGGATAAGTGGAAGAAGATGGATGGATGGATGTAACTCTGCTCCTTCTTGCAAGAATAAATTAGTACCTGACTATTGATTCTCATCCCGGTGTCGAGTGATATTTTCCTAACACTAAGTATATTGGAGTGTATTTGTCAAGATCTTAGTTTTATGTCACGGTTTTAGTTTGGTCTGTCTTGTCATGATTTTATTTTGCTATTCTGTTCTCCCTGTGTCTTGTCTTCCTCCCTGTCGTTTCCCTGGTGTGTCTGATTGTCTGATTGTGTTCACCTGTTACCCTTGTGTTTCTCCTCCCCTGCCCGGCGGTTTCTCGTCTCCTGATTACCTCTCCCTGTATTTAGTCTCTTCCTGTGTTCGGTGTTGGTTCATTATTTGTCGTTCATGTCTCCCTTCATGTTGGTCACAGTCACCTTTTGTTTTGAAACCTGCTTCCTCCTCAATCTGCATTTGGGTCCTATTTTTCCCCAAGCGTGACAGTATTATTGTGTAGGATGACTATATATATATATATATATAACTCATCTGTTATACATACCTTTGTTATTTACGTTCTCAGTGTTATTATTGATTTGATTTCTATACATTTTGTTTTTCATATTCTCATGTTGATTTTTAGGATCTGAGACCTTAAACGTGTGACTCCTTGTTAAAGAAACGTTTCTTCTAAATTAGAGTACTGTTGGATGTAAAGGGGAATATGAGAACATAACTAATAAAGAATACGTTTTAAAAAAGGGCCATGAATAAGTGTCTTTTTACTTTCTTTGCCCAGTTCGTTCCAAAGGTCCTGAATCGTCCACAATTCACATCTGAAAACAAGAGTGTGTCCATAGGCGGCGCGTGAGGCTCAGGTTTGGGAAGGCTTAATAACTTGTTTTACCTGACGCTGCCTGACTCCGGCGTCTATAGAACAGAGATCAACTCAGTGTGTGGAGTTTAAATCTCTCAAGTCATATTACAGGATAAAGAAAATACAGTTTAAACTGCCGTATGCAGAGAAGACGCCGACGTGTCGCACTTATCATTCATATCACATCATCGATCAGATCATCGATCATATAATATCATAATATCATATATTTCCTGATCTGAGTCAGCTGAGCCGTATCTGGCCGTGCAACACTCACAGTGTCACATACTGTATGCAGAAGTATTATTTTAAGCAACACATTAAGTTGACGAAACACTCGAGTCAAATGTAATTAAAGTCAGATCCACTCGTGTTCTAGACGGGGCAGTGATATCATAAAACTATATGCTTTCAAACACTCGGTAGGCCTAGTTATTTTGTAACCAGTTGTTCTGTATTCTCCTTGCCGGTGAAACTCTGTGGCTTGTATCCTGGATTATATGTTTAAGTCATGGATGTTTAAAGCTCATATTTGTCTAATATTAGTTTACTTTTCATTAATGAAGTATGACGCTGCGCTGTCAGTACACTTATCCCTGTTTGTGATTGGTCAAATGTAGCTAACCCCGCCCCTTTCACGTGAACGCGCTCTCAGCTGGAGAGAGAAACCCTGGCTTGATTTACCGAGTTGATAACCAGCGTCGTAGGACCGCGTAGCGAGATCTCGTTTGTTAGTTTATTGTTGTTAGTTTGTTTGTTACTCAAACATATCAAGGGCATGTTGTACTGGCTTCGTAGTACACAGGTGGCTAGCAGCGCTAATGTCAAAGACACAGACATTATACATTATATTTGTATTTTACCCGGATGCAGTGACACAAATATTAGGGAAGGCTTAGCCCTCCGTAGCCGACAGCACCCGCCGCCCCTGAGTGTGTCCAATAGGCTAGTTGTTGACAGATTTCGCTCAAAACCCAAAAAAGGTCAACCTTCAAAGTCAGGGAATCACCAAAGTAAAGAGACCAGTCTTATTTCTATTAACAGATACATTTCAAGACAAAGGGACAACACATTGGTGTCTGATTGAGGATGGACCATGTGGATTTCCATTTTTGGTCACCAGCACAAGAACATTAGGATTCATTGCCTCTTTCTTGATGTTTTATTGTTCATAAAATATTGATCTGCAGCTCCGTGCACATAAAGAAAGGCGAGTGGCTGGCTATTAATGTCTCTGAGGTAATGCTATATTAATGAAGAGTGGGCAAGGCAGAAGCCACCACCAGCTGAAACGCCCGAGGTTAACCTCTTGATTCATTTAGCACCTGTGTGTCTCTGAGCTGCAAGAGTCCACCATGTCCTCCAGCCGATATGTGCATTTTAAAAGCAAGATATTGGTTAAAAACAAGATCAAATAAGATGTTTATGATCAAAGCTTCTTGCAAAAGGTAGTCAGATCCGAGTTTGTATTTTAAATTAGGCAAACTTTGCTTTGATGTTTCTGGTTGTTATTCATTGTTGGTGATTCACACAGTGGTTTAAGGTCAAACAGATATCTGCAAAGTGGTGGAACAACCAACCTGCATAGAGTCGAGCAAAGATTACATCTTCTTTGTTGCCGACCTGAAAGTTAGCATTGCAAGGGCCCCCCCCGACGAGACAATATGCCGGACAAACAAACATTTATGTAACTTACACGTTTTCGCATAATAACACCACTTAATGATTTTTGAAGCGTAAATGCAATTAACTGAAGTAATAAGCTAACGTTAGACTATAAAGGAACTACAGCATGATCACATGACTTCACGTCACCACTAAGCTAAACTAGCTAAAGCGGGTTTAGCAGCCAGCTAAAGTCAGATTGTTGGGGTATTAAAGGTGGGGTAGGTAATTCACTTCAGAGACACTTTGTGTTATATTCCATGGAATGCTCTTAACATCCTGATAGCAATGAATATCTGAAGTGCTTTGACAATAAATACATAAAAACATTTCATCTCTGGAAGCCGTGGCGCTGTAAAAAGCACGACCAATCATCTGAGCCGGCCCGGCTAAAGTAACTGGATGGCCTACCTGCCTGTCAGCCTTCCATCTGGGCACAAACTTATCTCGTGCCCTCATTGGTCATGTGCGCGTTCGTGTGTGTTGGAGGAGGGGCTCTGTGAGGAAGTGGCAGATTCTAGCGCACTCGAGCTGGTTTCTCCATTCTTACCAACCCCACCTTTAACTGAAGTATTTTATGTCGTAGAATAAAAACCCTACATTTATCTCCAACTTGTGTTAAACTACAGACCTTTATGTCAGGCATCTAACCAAAACACATATAAAAACACATTGACTTGGAAACGAGCTGACCGGCTCAAATGCTAACTATTTCCCCAGGTTGTATGACTCATTATGGCATCAATAAAACCATATGTCCCATCCAGTTTAACTTCACCACAACTTCCTCATCTTTTGTTTTTACCACTATGAACAATTGTCCCCTCCCTGCGGGTGCCAGTATTGGATTGCCTCGATCGTCTAAAGAAAATAAGCGAGTGGGAAACAACCTTAAAAATCGTTTTAAGGTAAGCCCTGAGCAGCTTCACAGTCAATTTGATGCAATGTTTTACAATCAGTTCCTCTGAATCTCACAATGAACAAAACTCTTTCTGATGTTCACCTTTTGCACTGACACACACACACACACACACACACACACACACACACACACACACACACACACCACACACACACACACACACACACACACACACACACACACATACACACACACACACACACACATACATACACACACACACACAAACACACACACACAAACACACACACACTCGCACACAGTCCAGTCAGCTCTGTCCTGTGATGTTACATCACATGATGTGCTCCAGGAGTGTTAGATCAATAGCCGTGTATCATTAACCTACATCCAGACACACACACACACACACACACACACACACACACACACACACACAGCCCTCTCCCCCCCCCCTATATTCTGCAGCATCCCTCCTTCTTCCCTCTAATGTTTGGGTCAGGTTCATGTCCTCTACCCCTACCTCCATTCATGAAGAGGCAGAGGGGGAGGAATGGATGGATGGAGGGAGATAAGGGGAGAGATGGACAGAGGTAGATAGAAGGGGAGGGATGGAGTGGAAAAAAAACAAGCTTTGAATACAAATGAGCTGACACACATAATGCATTCCCTCCCTCTCCTCTCTCTCTCTCTCTCTCTCTCTCTCTCTCTCTCTCTCTCTCTCTCTCTCTCTCTCTCTCTCTCTCTCTCTCTCTCTCTCACACACACACATGTTCCTGCACTCTCCTCCGTGCCTCCTCATCGGACCGATGCACGCTGCACAGGAGGCAATTTCATCCACTTAATTTATTAGTCATCATTGCCAGTTGTTGGTAGGAACAAGCTAATTAAAAGAGGTGTGTGTGTGTGTGTGTGTGAGAGAGCGTGTGTGTGTGGAGGTTTTGGAGACGGAGACGTTGGAGCTGCTGCCGTCTCACGCTTCACCGTGGGGGAGAGTAGAGGAGGAAGAAGAGAGGACAGCTGGATGGTTTTTTCACACCACTTACTTACACCATCATCTGATCTGACATGACCACCGCATAGGGATCTGGTGCAAACGAGACGAGGTAAGGAGGGAGGAAAGGACGCAAGGAAATACCACAAAAACATGTTCTGCTTTTAATACATCATGAGTCTTTGAATGTGTGTGGGGGGAGTGTCCCAGTGTGTGTGTTGCCGTGGTATTCCCCGAACAGAAGTCCTTCATTACCCGGCACCGGGTAAATCCTATTATGGATGAACTCTCCTCGTTGACTTCGCCCTACTAATAGGAGAGGAGGGAATGCCGTGTAGGACAAGAGGAGGTGCTTGTGACTCAACTCAGGTGTATGGTTTGGCACGGGACTTCCTGTACTGCATGTGGATGAGATGCATGAGATGGAGCATGCAGTGTGGCGAACAGGCTCACACACACACACACACACACACACACACACACACACACACACACACACACACACATTCCTGAGGGCAAATGGACAGAGACAGCACTGGGCTGCAGGTAAATACTAAAATCAAACATGTCAATACCTGGGAGAAAAAAATTCTGCAGTACAAGTGTTAAATATTTCAGTTCTGGAACATGAAGCACAGATATATAAGAGAACCTCTGAGTGACATTTGGTATTTTAACGCTGCATTGCTGCTGCACAAACGTGGAGAAGAGCATTCGGTTGGTAACGCAGAAATAAACTCGAGCTTGATCCAGATTGTTGTACCCAATTAGCCTTTTAGTGTGTGTGTGAGTGTGTGTTCACATGCAGTGTGTGTGCTGTGTGTCCTGGGGCAGGGTGTTGGACTGCAGAGGCAGCAGAGGACATATGGCTGCTCCTACCCTCTGACTGGGGTCCTTAAAGGAGCAGCGGAGGATTCAAAGGTCCTGCTCTCCACGATTTCATACATGTGTGTGTGTGTCAGTGTGAGTGTGTGACGGTGCTAATTCAACTTTCCCCTCTGCAGCTCCACCATTTTGATTTCAGTTCCCACATGTTTTGGTTGTGTCTCTGGTTTCTGTCTGTCTTTGTTTCCCTCAGACTACACACATCTGTCTCAAGCACACATCTCCTGTCTGTGTTGACAGGTTGCTTTGATTTCCTCCGATTGATAGATGGACGATCAGATTAAGCCCCCTTTCACTTGGACCCTGCTAATTAGATCAGAACCAGCTGGACAGCCTCCTGCATCCACATCTCAAATACATGCACAAAGCTCTGTGCATGTAGCTTGTGGGGCATCCTACATTCCCTTAATAGCATCAAATAACTTATTCAAACCACTCGGCATAGACAGTATGAAATGTGGACATAGTCTCTTTCACGTCACTCAAAGGTTTCTGAACAGACGACTCCATCTAACTCGCTAATCCAATAATGGTAAAGAGGTGGATCATTGAAGGGTTGGAGGTGGTTTTGGATAGCGTCATGTGACCAGACCCTGTCACTTAAACTGGCCACACCTTCCCATATGCAGAACTTTAAGCCTAAATATAGTTTAACTGGGTAAAAGTCCACCGCCCACTTGCCTCTCTCTTTGTGTCAGCTGATTGGTGCTGAGCTTGTAGTGGTGAGTTGGTTGTTAGCTTTCTCTGGTCACAGTTACGTGCTGTGGTTCAAAAGGACCCTGTTAGAGTCTTGAGCCCGGGAAGAAATGCTGCTCCAACAACAAGTTAAACAACAAGTTAAACAAAGTGTTTTCACTTATAAGTACACACATCTGCCAATAGAGCAAGTGAACATTAGCTTGGTAAGATTTCTTGAAATAAGAAGGGATATTTAGATAAATCAGATCTTGTAATTAGCTGGGAGAACTCATTTTTAACTATATTTGACCAGAATCAGAACATTTTGTGTTAGAATTTTCTATTTTCTGATGTGGTGATTTTCAAATAAATATGTGTTTCTTTTGAGATACGACTCAAATAAGATGTTTTGACTTAACAAGATGACGCATTGTCTAAAAACAAGACCCGATATCTCACTGCAGTGTTACTTCTGAAGTTATTGTGTGTTATAGCAAGTGTAAAGACATATTCTGACTAGATATTAGACACATATACTTGCCAAGATTTCGAGTTGTTGTAGTGAGAGTGAACCAAAAGAGTAAAGGTGTTGGAAAGACATCACAATCAGTTTAAATGCACACATTTGGAGGAGACCTGCAGATTGGTATGATCATTATTACCACTGCCAATGAGGTCATTTGTTTAACTACAGGCTATAACACTTGATGTAAGCTTGTATCATGGACCAAGTAAGAACCAATTCAATTCTTGTGCGGATCTGAATTACAGGGCAAAAACACGCCTTATTTGTTACTTATGGAAAAAACCTTGACTAACTTGAAACACCTTTGTCACATTGTCATTTTATACGTAATATGAACATATTGATTGAAGAAGCTTTAACAACTGAAGATAATGTTTCCGGATGTGCAGGCTTTGGAGTTAACCACTAAGTAATACTTGCTCAACATAGATTTTACTGACGACCTTTAGAAATGAAGTGTAATCCTCTAACTCTGTTTCTACTTTCTGCATACTGAGCAGAACACAGATTTTCTCATACTAATTAAGCTTCAAACTTGTCATCCAAATCAGCACTCAGCAAACACTTCTGAGAAAATTCGCTAACACCAAATGTGCGTGGGACAGCTCAGAAGCCTGTGGAGAAAAGAAGCTTTCATTTTCTGCGTGAAATCATCGCTCGCTTGGTGTCCCACTTATCAGTTATTAAACATCAAAAGCTTCCATACGTCGTCTCTCGCCACCCGAGTGGTTTCTGCGGTAAAGCAGTTTTTATCTTCAGCAGATCTGCCACCACCAACTCATGCATGTGTGTACTTTCTCAGCCGGTGGCCCAAAACTTTGGAGGAGAGCCTCTTTGTTCTGCCTCCCACTGAGGGAGAAACATTGAGAAACACTTCCCTTCAGCCTTTAGTGGAGAAGAAACGAAAAGTGAGTCCTCGCTCAGTCTTTCTGTTTCTCTGACGTTTGGTTTCCGTTACCTGGGGCTTTTTGATTGTTCACCTTGGCAGCTCCTTTTCTTACATTTTGTACAAGTCTCACACAGAGTCCAACCAACCCTCTAAAAAGCAGTCTTGGTTGGCACGTTGTATTGTTCGCTAAGAGCTTCATGCCTTATTCATCCCTCAGGCCTATTCTTTCCACCAGCGTTGAAGGAATTAGGAGGAAAGAAGCTCCCCGGCACATATCACACTCAAACTCACCAGCAGACAGAGGTCAACCTGACAGCTTCTCAGAAACAAAGACACTTCTACCTCCCCTGTCTTCTCTATATATTGCAAGTTTTTAAAGCCTGTCCAACTTGACAACCCATGACTCATTTCGTTGCCAAGTCTCTGAAAATAAAGTTTCTGTTCTAAGTTCAGCAAAGTGAGAGACAAAAAGCCTTGAGGCAAACACTATTTAGCTGAGCACTCATACTCACTTTTGGGAAGGTTTGCAAAGTATGACAACAGGGATTACAGTGTGATTACTGCTGGCACTTTACTGTGACAAATCTTTCCTATTTTTCTCTTTCGTCAGTGGCGAGCCGTCAGAGAGGGCCTAAAATATTCTACAAAATAATATTTAAAAACATTAAAAAATAATAATATATTTTTTTGTTATATGTTTCATTAGTTTTACCAAAATAACTTCATTTAATTGAATTTAAAATAACATTTCCAAAGAAATAAATCCTTCTGTTCAGTTTCTGTTTGAATGTGAAGGGTTAAATGAAACAAGCTCCTTTAGCCGTCTCTGTGAGTTACTGTGAAGATAGGAGCTGATTGGTGGTCCTGCTGTAAATTCATGGAGGGCCCGCTAAAGTTACTCAACAAGAGAGTGGGTTTTATTATCGCGGACTTCACGCCCGCTGTGAAGCTTTTCTTGTTTCCATAGTAACAATAACTTCCTGTCAACAGCGTAAACTCGCCTTCAAAATAAAAGCATGCCAAATTACACTTAAGACATACAACTGCAACGAAAGTAACAAACACAATGCAATATCCTTTTCAATTTCAAAGAACACAAATTGGGTTATTTACAGGTGTTGTGTTGTGTGGTAGAGGGTCGCTTTCATTGATGCGTTTTGCACATAGGTTTTGCACACCGGACCGTTGTTTCGATATTCCGCTGAAGTATACGCTGTGACGTAATAACACTTTTTTTTTTTTTCGAGGGAAGGGGTGGGGGTCAGAGGGCCTAGGTATAAAAGTCACGGCTCGCCAGTCGCCACTGTCTTTCGTTAATCTATTTGTATACAGTTGGAAACAGCTTGGTCAGTGGCCTGTCACATCAAACTATGACCGTCTACAAAGCCTCTAACATTGGTTTTAGATGTTTAGGGTGGCTTATAATAGACCTTGTAATTAAGACAGGAGTAAACAACGATGTCAGATGGTGTATATAAACTATGAGAAAGTCCATCTATAGGAGGTATTGTTGACGGACGAGTTGAATAAACACCCAGAAGAAGCTTTATGTGTCCCAACTCGACAGTGACTTGCCTTATTTTAAACAACATGCTGACATAAGGGGTGCTTGACTTATTTTCCGTACGGATGAACTTTGTGTGTGTGTAAAACCACAGAAGACCGCCTTTTGTTTCCCTAGTTCAGACCAAAACTCAGAGTCAACGCTACCCATTTTCAAGCAATGTAATTACGTAATGTGCTGGACATACAGTATTTATATCATGAACGTAATGTAGATACTTACTTAGCTTAAGTCCCTTAACAAATGTACCAATTTGAACCAAAACCGTGATATTTTACTAAATGTCAACAAGTAGCAACATTATGAATTTCACTTCTACCAAATGTCCTAAAAAGTGAGACCAGGAAGTAGGCTACTTATTGAGTTGTTGATATTGTTAGCTTGAGGGAAAGTTGTGTAAAGCACTTCTCTACTCATTTCTTTATGAAGCTAGCAAGACTGTTAAAAGTTACCCTAGTGACAATTTCAGTTTCCTCGGTTGCATGGCATGGTGTGGCTGTATTCCTCTATTGCTAGCTAGCAGTAGCATTTTCTGGTCTGCTAACAGCATTAGGTATGTCAATTGTAAATTGTAAATCGACTGGCTTCAGTAGAAGCTGCTGGGACTCCCAGCAGCTTCTACTCAAGCCTTCCGAGTAAATCGCCAGAACGCCGACACCTCCTCATCTCCACCGCTCCCATGTTTTATTTTGTGTTGCCATAAGTTAGTTTCTCTGCGTTTCTGCGCTGGGCTAATGCTAATGCTAATAATGCTAATGCGAGGATAATAAAATGGCGGCTTCACAAAACGTTTTGGGAGTTTTACGGGGCGTGGTTTGCAATCCGCCCAGCCAATCAGAAATATAGCTCTTTTCCCACAAGAGAGCCGCTCGAAAGTCCCTGCTCTCTAGCTGGGACTTTCGAGGGGGGTAAAAAGGTTCTCATGAACTCATTTTAGTACCGGCTCTTTTTGGTGTGAACGCGATAAAAGAGTTCTCATGAACTAAGTTCGCATGAACCTTTGTGGGAAAAGTACCGCGGTGTGAATGCGCCTATTGCCACTTAGCTCTTCAAATGTTGTTCACTTACCTCCTAGCACAAGTTGTTTTGCGCTGACTTTTGAATAACTGTGCTGATATGGTGTGACTGTTCACTGTTTATCTAACCTGTAGTATATTTATTATAATGTAATGATTTAAATATAGAGCATTGTTCAGATCAAACAGTGTTTCAGTGTGTGTTTGGTATACAGAGGCAGACTGTGACGCAGGTTTTAAAATTCATTTGAACTGTTTTGTTTATACTCCTGGGGCTGCTCTGATGCATGATGCATACACACTCAAAATAAGAAAAACAATTTAAATGAATGCAACAGAAAACTGTAGAAGGCACAGCTCCCAGTGCTACACAATGAGTTCACTTTTTGTGTGAGTATTGCATATTTATGGAGGTAGCTTATGCAGTAGATAAACAATACAAATGTAACAACAGTGTGATCGTTCCGGATACAAGATAAGAATAGAATAAATCTTTATTGTCATCATACAAAGTACAACGACATGTCTTTGGTAACTCTCACTGCGGTAAAAAATAGACACAAATAAATAAGTAAGAGTGGTAAAAGCAGAAGTAGTAGCGATGACAGTGTAACCAAATAAAATTCAATGTCAATGTGCATATTTACACTTACAGTCTCAACACGTTAAATGTACAAAACCGTATAAATGTCGTGTATTTCTAACTGTAGGTTCATAAAGGCTGATAGTAACCAAAGGATGCAAGGCATCATGGAAAGCCCCTCGAAGCTCGTTAGTCTTGATTGGATTTCACTTAATCTCACACTTGGGGCCAGACCAGTGGACTGACCTGCTTTATCCTCTTTCCTTCAGGATTAGGAGACAGAGAGCCGGACAGAGGGACGCTCGGAGAAACACAGAGAGAGGGATGGCTATGGAGGAGAAGCCGGGAGTGAAGAGCAGCAGCTCCATCGTCCCCTGCTTCCTGTTTGTGGAGGTAAGAGACATGAGTGTTACTTCACAGCATTGACATTCACATTCGAAAGTATCCTAATGCAGTACTCAATATCTTTAAAAAATGCTGCCATTATGTTGGGAAAATACTGAATGTCCTCTTCCAACATGGCGGCATTGGGATATTTTTTTTTTAAATCCTCTGGAGCAGAGAGAGGAGCTGTGGATTATTGTTATTGATTAATGCATCAGTGTTTCTTAGGGTCAAAAACACTAAACTCACAACTTAACATGAAAGCGTTTAGTTTATTTAATAAAAGAGCACATGTTTAATGTGAAAAGTGACAGTAGTTATAGATTATTTGCAATTTGGTGCTATATATATATTTAAAAAAATAAAAATTAATAAAAACACATTTTTTAAACACCTTGAATTTCAGGGGGGGCGCGGGGCTCCGTTGGCGGGGCTCCGTTGGCGGGGCGCAGCGCTCCTCCAAGACAATGGTAGGGGAAACACTGAGTGAGACGAGAAATTTGACTTGATGTCGTACATGTTTATACATAAAAGTAAAATAAAAAACACAGAGAACTATTTTAAGAAAACTATAATAAACTATATTTTAAACTATAAAATTATATATAGCAGTATTTACATACAGTATTGACTATCACGACTGTACCCAAAACTTCAAAGCTACGAAACTGAAATCACAGCGTTGACATTCAAATTCGAAATGATCCCATTGCAGTACTCAATATCTTAAAAAAATGCTGCCAATATTCCTTATCAAGCGTCTGAATTTGATGAGTTGTTGGTGAAAACCTAGTGGTATTGTTGGCGGACAGTTGTTTAATAGTGTTGACATTTAAACTCTAAATCAACATTTGAATGCTGTGCAACTTCATTGTGTTTAAAGCTGGTATTTCTGCACAGATAAAGATTTAGCGACACTAATATGATTCGTATTTTAATATTTGTGATTCCAGTGGTGGCTCCGTAGGATTGTTGCCGGGTCGTGTGCTAACAATTCACAATCTTTACGTATGTGATGAAATATTTAGCGTTAATTCCTATTTGTCGGTGTTTTGCCTTTCTAAGACAAAATGTCACTGTATGCCCTCACGCCTGTTTTGTTAGGGTGAAGACACCATAACATCTGACAACAGACATCCAAAACTTCTTCAACAAACCTCAATAAAAGCTTTTAATGTAACAATAACATGACATTTGGTATGGCTCTACTTTGCTAGCAAAACAGGAGATTTAATTATGATACTATATACTTTGTTGTCCCTGTTTTTAATCTACCGGTTGCATTTTAAAAACTGCAACACAAGACTAGAGCTTGGGTCACAGCAGATCCACGGAAAGAGGAAATACTTGAAATGTTTTGATAAGATTGATGAAATATGGAGAAAATTGTTGCTGTAAAACAATAATGACATAAGAGCCTAACGGTATTTCTGTTAGGGGTGAGCGAAGCAGGCAGGACCCAAATGCAGATTACACTGAAAATACCTTTATATCAAGGTTAACACGGACAAACAGAACACTACCCCGTGAACACAGTCACAGACAAACAATGAACCAACAATGACAGAAAAAACAGAACTTAAATACACACAAGACGCAGGTGAGAAGGGAGGAGAAAACACAGGGGCACCAGGTGAACACAATCAGGTAATCAGGGAGGGGGGATAACAGACAGAAAGCGACAGGCAAGACAGGGGGTGAAGACTTTTCAAAATAAAACATGAAACCAAAGACAGAACAAGACAAAACACAACAGATCGTGACAATTCCTTAGTCATGAACTCTGTTCCTCTGGGCTTTGCCTCCTGATTTATCTTTCCAATTGCCTGTCCTGTCAGCGAATAGAAACCTTTGTGATTTGATTCCTACTCTTTCCTGGCATTGCATCTCTACAACTGGAGCCACGGTGCTAAATATTTCAGGCTGAACAGGAGCATTTGGGACAGCTCAGCAAACACGCTCTGTGTCGCTGACATTCCCACTCGGTGTCACACGTCGCGCACCGCCGCAGCACCAGGGGCAGCGAGGCTTTAGCAAAGCTGCTACAGTTTGTTTTGTGGCGTGTTGAACATTTCCCAGCGTGTTTGTGAACTGCATGATTCATTGAGGTGGTTTGCGGATGTCGGGGGAAGTGGATTTTCAGCAGCTGCTCTGAGCTACAGATCACACCAAAGGTCATCCTCTGTGGCAAACCGAGCCACCCCCCCCCCACACACACACACACTTCATTTCCCTCCTTTTGGTAAGCATGCTCTGGATTTTTTCGTGAGAGCAGTCAGACACATGAGTCAGAGGGCAGCGGAAGTCCCAGGGCTTTTACTGAATTGTGACTGAGGTGGAGAAAAAGCATGAACTGGTGAAGAAATCAGGCCGTCTGTAATCCAATTAGACAAACCGAGCAGGCCAGGAGATCATCGGCTTGAAGTAATTCAACCATCAGCTGGAGTTTATGCATTCAGAGCACTGATGTGTAACGGAGAGGAGACGCTGTTGGCATCAGAGCAGGTGCATGCTGATGTGATGCCGATGTTACATCATGTTGGGTTTACATTGTTTTTGTTATAACTGCGCGTCTGCAAAAGCAAACTGCATTTTACAGATTTTGAATTAGCACTTTTTTGCATTTTATGTCATGATTGTGAACTGTGGAGGTCCAGAGAGGCAAGTGAGAGACATCTGGCCCATGCTATGTGTGATCTAATAATACTACATGTGATCTGTGAAACAGGTGGGAAACAAAGGTTATGTCAGGATTATTTGTCAAGGTTTGTAAGCGTGCAGCGAGGAATGAAACCTCAGCTGCGCAAAATGGCAAACATGTGTTTTAGCAACCATTGCAAATAACCTGTTTGACATATACAACAATTTCAATAATGAACTGAAACAGATTATCTTAGACACATTTCTTTGGATCAATTCCTAAGTCATAAAGAGAGAAAACAATGTAGATCAGATTTCAGAAATGATCAACACAATAGCAGAAAAAAACGGCCTTCTTGTTGAAAGCCAGCAATCGCTACACATACTGGTTTTGTTGCAAGCTGCAATTAAACTTGAACTGAGATAGATTGAGGTGTATTTTTAGTCACCTTTCACCTGAACACCTCTACTGTACCTCTGTGTGGGTTTGGCCCTGAAGGATGTACACGATACTATACTCACTCTGACCCTCACATGGGATCCTGTCTGTGAAACACTGCTCCCTTCGGTTACATTACACTGTAAAAGCTCTCCATGAAGCCACTCCGCCATATGCCTCCCACACATCAGCCCTCAGGTCTCAGTCAATTCTCTCGCTATCTCATACTCTATACAGGACTGTCTCAGAAAATTAGAATATTGTGATAAAGTTCTTTATTTTCTGTAATGCAATTAATAAAACAAAAATGTCATACATTCTGGATTCATTACAAATCAACTGAAATATTGCAAGCCTTCTATTATTTTAATATTGCTGATTATGGCATACAGCTTAAGAAAACTCAAAAATCCTATCTCAAAAAATTAGAATAGTTCCTCAGACCAAGTAAAAAAAAAAGATTTATAACAGCAAAACACAATCAAACATTTGAAAATGTCCATTAATGCACTCAGTACTTGGTTGGGAATCCTTTTGCACGGATTACTGCATCAATGCGGCGTGGCATGGAGGCAATCAGCCTGTGGCATTGCTGAGGTGTTATGGATGCCCAGGATGCTTCAATAGCGGCCTTTAGCTCATTAGCATTGTTGGGTCTGGTGTCTTTCAGCTTCTTCTTCACAATACCCCACATATTCTCTATGGGGTTCAGGTCAGGGGAATTTGCAGGCCAATCGAGGACAGTAATGCCATGGTCAGTACACCAGTTACTGGTGGTTTGGCACTGTGGGCAGGTGCCAGATCATGCTGGAAAATGAATTCCTCATCTCCATAGAGCTTTTCAGCAGACGGAAGCATGTAGTGCTCTAAAATCTCTTGGTACACAGCTGCATTTACTCTGGGCTTGATGAAACACAGTGGACCAACACCAGCAGCTGACATGGCTCCCCAAACCATCGCTGACTGTGGGAACTTCACACTGGATTTCAAGCAACTTGGATTTTGCTCCTCTCCAGCCTTTCTCCAGACTCTGGCGCCTTGACTTCCAAATGAAATACAAAACTTGCTTTCGTCTGAAAAGAGGACTTTGGACCACTGTGCAACTGTCCAGTGCTTCTTTTCCTTAGCCCAAGTCAGACGCCTCTTCCGTTGTCTTGAGTTCAGAAGTGGCTTGACCATGGGAATACGGCTATTGTAGCCCATTTCCCGGACACGTCTGTGAACAGTGACTTTTGATACCTGGACTCCAGCTTCAGTCCACTGTCTTTGAAGCTCCCCCAAATTCTGGAAGCGACTCTTCTTCACAATGCTGTTAAGGCTGCGGTCATCTCTCTTGGTTGTGCAGCGTTTCCTGCCACATGTCCCCCTTCCAACAGACTTTTTGTGGATGTGCTTTGAAACTGCACTCTGTGAACAGCTTGCTCTTTGAGAAATTTATTTTTGTGTCTTACCCTCCTGATGGAGGGTGTCAATGACGGTCCTCTGGACAGCAGTCAGATCAGCAGTCTTCCCCATACTTGTGATTTAGTTTACTGAACCAAGCTGAGTGTTTTTCAAGGCTCAGGAAACCCTTGCAGGTGTTTCGAGTTAATTAGACGATTCAAGTGATTCGTTGAACACCCTACTAGTATACTTTTTCATGATATTCTAATATTTAGAGATAGGATATTTGAGTTTTCTTAAGCTGTATGCCATAATCAGCAATATTAAAATAATAAAAGGCTTGCAATATTTCAGTTGATTTGTAATGAATCCAGAATGTATGACATTTTTGTTTTTTTAATTGCATTACAGAAATAAAGAACTTTATCACAATATTCTAATTTTCTGAGACAGTCCTGTATATGTGTGTGTGTGTGTGTGTGTGTGTGTGTGTGTGTGTGTGTGTGTGTGTGTGTGTGTGTGGGTGTGTGTGTGTGTGTGTGTGTGTGTGTGTGTGTGTGTGTGTGTGTGTGTTGTGTGTGTGTGTGTGTGTGTGTGTGTGTGTGTGTGTGTGGCCCAGAGGTCGCGTTAACCGAATATATTCCGTCTATGACGGAATTCTTTTGACAATGACGGAAAAATCTGAAAGCAGTCCGTCATTTTGACGGATTAGAACAAACTCAGAACAGCTCCAAAGTTTCCCCGCAAGTGTTATGCCCTTATGTCGTTTCCAGACCTAACTATGCCGTACAAATCAATGAAATGTCTGGGAGTTTATGCTTTACGCTGTGGCGCGCTCCCGCGAGGTGCAGTGGGCATGCACCACACGGCATAACACCGGCGCTAATCCCCCCCTCCCCCACGTTGACAGTTCACGAGAGTGCTCTTCTGCCCCCCGCAACCTCTGGTGTGGCCTAGCATTAATATACTTGTGGGGACCTAAATCTGTTTACACAGTCGCGTGTGGGGACTCGCTTCCCTTATGGGGACAAATTGGAGGACCCCATGAGGGGAATCATTAATTTTACGGTGAAGACTTGGTTAGGGTAAGGGTTAGGGTTAGGGTTAGGCATGTGTTGGTTATGGTTAGGATAAGTCTCCAGGAAATGCATGTAAGTCAATGTAATGTCCCCTGAAGTGATGTATACATGGTATGTGTATGTGTGTGTGTGTGTGTGTGTGTGTGTGTGTGTGTGTGTGTGGTGTGTGTGTGTGTGTGTGTGTGTGTGTGTGTGTGTGTGTGTGTGTGTGTGTGTGTGTGTGTGTGTGTGTGTGGTGTGTGTGTGTGTGTGTGTGATGGCCAGAGAGAGAGTATTTCTATCTATTTGTTCTGGGATGGAGAGAAAGCGGTCGAGGCCAGAGAGCACATTTCAAATGTACGGAGGTCAACACATGCAAAGGTGCCCAAAAAACTACCATTATGAGAAAATGGCAGAAACAATGCAAATATAAAACGCTGCAAGAAGTTCAAAACACAACGGAAACCAGGGGACACTTTAAAGTGACGCACACAGCTGGGAACAGAGTGCTTGTTGAGGGATTATAAAGTTGGCAATAATATAAAGGACTCGTGCTATCACATTGCTAAAATCAGCCAGGTCTTGGAAATGTTGGCCAACTTTATTTATACAATTTCTTTTTAAATAAGACATTTTATTCAAAACATGTAACATTTGTTATTACTATTATTTTGTATGAATATAAGAAATATCATTAAACGTGTTTTAATCTCTCAAATGTTATGTATACTGTCTTGCATAAAGTTAACCATATGTTAAGTCAATACCTTGAGTACTATGATGAGGATAGTAATAATAATTAATAGTTAATAATAGTAATAATAATTCATTGCATTTATTTATTTCATTGCACTTTACATTGCATATTAAATATATCAGACATGTAATACATAAATACTGTGGACAATGCCCACATGGATAGCAGAGTAACGCTGTAATTGGTGGACAGAGGAAAGCTCTGAAGCTCTGAGGTCACTTGGTGAGAAAATCATCACAAACTGAAGGGATGAAAAATGTCCGATTTAGTCATCTGTGCTGATAAGACAGTGTGAAGTACAGACAGTGGCGAGCCGTGACTTTTATACCTAGGCCCTCTGACCCCCACAGCGTATACTTCAGCGGAATATCAAAACAGCGGCCCGGGGTGCAACACGCATCACTGACAGCGACCCTCTACCACACAGAACAACACCATTTATATAAACACCTATCATGACAGGGCACCCACAGCCAAGTAACAATTACAAATGAATTAAGTCGGCACGGCGGCCCACATTGAAAATGACTTAGGCCTACCTTTGATACACCTTAAACACAAAGTCCATCCTCCTGTCCTTTTGGATGAAGCACTTGCGGGTCATGCAGCTGATCCTTTGCCACTCCAGTTTATCATTGTAACTCAATCTTGAAAATGACTCGGTTAATAATTTCGCAATGATGTCATCACTATCACTGAAGTGAAGTGAGCCATCATGAACGAACTTATGCTAATTAGCTACTTCCCCCTAGCTTGACCCGTTGTTATAACACATGCATAAACTTCACAGCGGGCGGAACTTGTCATAATTTTCCCATAACTCCCATGTTCCCCTTTAAACTGTGGGTTTTCTCCGGAAGTCTTTCCTTGTACGATGTGAGGGTCTAAGGACAGAGGGTCTAAGGACAGAGGGTCTAAGGACAGAGGGTGTCGTTTTGTCATACTGATATTCTGTACAAACTGTGAAGACCACTGAGACAAATGTAACATGTGTGATATTGGGCTATATAAATAAACATTGATTGATTGGTTGATAAAGTCCACGAGAATAAAACCCACCCATTGAGAGGGAAGATATGATTGGTCAATTTTACTGTCATTTGACATTACGTTCAGTTACTGTAACTGGCCCTCTGAATTTACAGCAGGACCACCAATCAGCTCCTCTCTTCAAAGTAACTTGCAGAGACGGCTAAAGGAGCTTCTTTCATTTAACCCTTCACATTCCAACAGAAACTGAATAAGCAGATTCGAAGGATTTATTTCTTTGGAAATGTTTTTTAAATACAATTACATCAAGTTATTTTGGTAAAACTAAGGAAAAATATAACAAAAAAAATATTGAAAAAATAATTAATAAATATTCACGTTTTGTTCTATGACATAAAGTACGTCAGTAAATACCTCACTGGTGAATGTCTGTAGCTTTAATTAAAAACAGTGGCTACTAACAAGTGGCTGAATGAGACTGCAAGAAAAAAGTAAAACTAATGAAAAATATAACAAAAAAAATATTTTAAAAAATAATAATGTTTTTAGATAATATTTTTTAGAAGGGCCCTGACGGCTCGCCACTGGACAGGCATCAACACAGCATCAATGATTAATTATGCACTGCTACTCTCCATTAAGCTTCTTCTCAGTAATATTGTGAATTTGGCCCCTTTTGAATTTGTGCTATCCAGAAATCCTTAAATAAATGTGCTTCTGAGCGTTGGTACTATTTCACACCGACACCCTGTTTCACACACACGTTTCTACAAAGAAACACCTTGGAAAGGTTGCCAGTGTGTTGCTCACAAAACACATCCACAATCACACCCCCAATGGCAGTTCAGTGAATCCAAATCATGTGCACCTACATCTTTTCTCCTATGCATCCATGATTTTAACCCTGGAGCTTTTAGCTGTGACTCGCTGAGCCACTATGCGGATAACATTGATTATTGATTGCTTTAGTGGCTGTCAACAGTATGGAACATGACGGAAGGAATCCTTGTAAGTGTTTAGCGCTTCTAGTTCGCTTGTCTTCATGCTTTTTTGAATGGGTTTTTAGTTAGAAGCTTGAAATAAGGTCTGTAGTTAAGACAAGCTGAAGAAATGTTCACTTGTTCTATGACATAAAGTACGTCAGTAAATACCTCACTGGTGAATGTCTGTAGCTTTAATTAAAAACAGTGGCTACTAACAAGTGGCTAAATGAGACTACAAACCGCCATCAAGCCAAACATTAGCCGCCTTTAGCTCAGCGGTTTTGACCCGATGTCATGTGACGTGAGGTAGCTTGTCTATTAGCTTTTTACTTCTGGAGATGCATTAAAATGATGTAACTATGTGGAGGTTATCCCAACGAACAAAACGTGCAAATATCATATTGAACACAGTCTCACGGCATTAATCTATTGATTCGTGTTCACACTTTTTCGAATTTTTTTCGTGTCACACAGAACGATTTTAAAAGCATTGTATTTCTATTGGTAGTATGTTTCGTGCCTGCACCAAATAATAACAAATTAGAAGGAACGTTTAAAAAAAAACTAATACAGGTTTCAGTATTCTGAGGCTCTGAGACATTTCTTTTCCTCGCGGACGGCAAAAAAACTCCGACATTATACAATTTAAAATAAAAGGGTTTGGCTTAGGGTAAGATATTTAGTAAGAAAATGTTTTTATGAACCACACAGCTTCTGGTCTTCCAAGACTCGCCCGGACAAAAAGACGTGGTGCAGGCACGAAACATACTACCAATATAAATACATTGCTTTTAAAAAAAATGCAAAAATCGTGTTGGTGAACACGAATCAATAGATCAAATTAATTTCGTGACTATAAAACGAAATGCCGTGAGACTGGGTTGTCGTACTATATTCAAAAACTCCATCGCTTTTATTGGCTGTAGACTTTGCGATGCTAACCTCTGCATTGGCCTATTAAAGAATGTCATCATTGCACCGCTCTTTGGCGATAATGATTTAGGTTTTCCCTTCAGGTGATATTTGGGCTTCTCTACGGAGCCCCCTAGGGGACATGGAGTATTCTTTTTAAAAAAAATAAGTTTTGCGAGATATGTCGGCTGCTACGGCAACACAGAAGCCACAACAATGGGGCGGTTCATCGATTTTACTTTGAGCTTAGCCTTAAATATAAAGATATAACATCAGTGCTTGGCAATAGGCACGGGTTTCACATAAGTGAAGACACCTCAAAAGAACACTCAGAGCGAGGGGACATGCACGTCCCTCTGAGCTTAGTTATTGACAATTTCGAATTTCGCGGATCAATAACTCATGAACATAACGTTGTAAAAATACCGAGCGAAACCTCAAGAATTGGTCACAATCTGCAGCTGGAGGAGGGAGAGGAGAGCTTAGGGACCGTCTACAAACTGCAACAGGGTTTTGTGAGATCTC
The DNA here is from genome assembly GCA_902827135.1 of Harpagifer antarcticus. Taxonomy (NCBI): domain Eukaryota; kingdom Metazoa; phylum Chordata; class Actinopteri; order Perciformes; family Harpagiferidae; genus Harpagifer; species Harpagifer antarcticus. The sequence continues at coordinate 496,575 of CADEHL010001053.1, read as the reverse complement.
GCAAAACTTTTTCTTCTTCTCCATGTCCCCTAGGGGGCTCCGTACTTCTCTGCATATTCTGTGATTGCCCTGACTTTTGTTGACCTGGCTTCAAGACAAGAAAATCTGCCCAAAGCCATGATTGTATTTGTGTGCAAAACTAACCTAAAAAAAAATAACTTATTCACATAAAAGGATGATGATTGACAGCCCGTAACATGTTGAGTAACCACGGCTCTCTCTGAAGTGCCCGAGCTCCCCTTTGAGCAATGTCAGTGAACTATTAATACATTGATATTAGAGAAATGGGCTTTTGGCCAGAAGGCGCTCTGGACTAGAAACAGACAAATCTGTGAGAGGGAAGTAGATGAGTAGCTGCTCACTGACCAACAATAGAAGACAGAGGGGTGCAGAAATATATAAATATATCAAGTAATGGTTCAACAAGAGGTTATGTGTGACTACAGGAGTTTTCCGCCGATTCACTCCTTCCTACATTTAGTCTGGGAAAATGGTCGGCAGTAATGTTGGGCCCAGATTATCTGTTTTATACCCAATGAACTGATTGCAGACTCAATTTATGATTTATTGAAAACATGATTTATGGTTAGGAGATGAATTGGAATGATTAAGCTAGACCCCTAAAAAAGTGGTGCATTTGATGACTTCTGGTTCCCCGAAATATGGTATGTGGTTGACGTAAAATACATTCATAGACCCCATTTACACGCAAACGCATACGAACCGAATACAATATCAAAAAAGTCTTCCGTTGACAAGAGACCACTCGAAAGAGCTGGAGACACTGTAGTACATATGCCGGGCCTGTAAGTGGCGCTGTACTTCCGCCACAAAATACACCAAAAGCAGCGAAGAAGACCCCGAGCATGGTTGCCATGGTTGCCCTTCTGTTTATGCCCCGCGGTGGATATAGCAACATGTAGGTCTATCCCCCTTGGGACCCGTTATCGTTTGCGT
>CADEHL010001053.1:477500-495395 GCA_902827135.1 Harpagifer antarcticus | reverse complement strand
GAGCACCATTTACAGGTTTACCCTTTGCCCTATAGAACAATTGGGTTTTTATCGGTATAGATTTTTATTTGGGCCTTTACAAGAGAGTGGTGCAGGAATGAGTCCTAAATCAGGAAGGGAGTCAGCATTTTTAACATTTTCTTGGTTTCCTCATCTGGGAATAAATAGAGGTTGCTAACAAGTGTCTAAATAAGAAGAGTAAACGTCACCACGCCCAACGTTAGCCACCTTTAGATTAGCGGTGGTGACGTGAAGTCATGTGACCGTGGTGTAGTTCCTTTATAGCCCAACATTAGCCGCCTTTAGCTTAGCGGTTTTTGACGTGAAGTCATATGACCGTGTTGTAGTTCCTTTATAGCCCAACATTAGCCGCCTTTAGCTTAGCGGTGGTGACGTGAAGTCATGTGACCGTGCTGTAGTTCCTTTATAGCCCAACATTAGCCGCCTTTAGCTTAGCGGTGATGACGTGAAGTCATGTGACCGTGCTGTAGTTCCTTTATAGCCCAACATTAGCCACCTTTAGCTTAGCGGTGGTGACGTGAAGTCATGTGACCGTGCTGTAGTTCCTTTATAGCCCAACATTAGCCGCCTTTAGCTTAGCGGTGGTGACGTGAAGTCATGTGACCATGCTGTAGTTCCTTTATAGCCCAACATTAGCGACCTTTAGCTTAGCGGTGGTGACGTGAAGTCATGTGACCGTGCTGTAGTTCCTTTATAGCCCAACATTAGCCGCCTTTAGCTTAGCGGTGGTGACGTGAAGTCATGTGACCATGCTGTAGTTCCTTTATAGCCCAACATTAGCCGCCTTTAGCTTAGCGGTTTTTGACGTGAAGTCATGTGACCGTGTTGTAGTTCTTTTATAGCCCAACATCAGCTGCCTTTAGCTTAGCGGTGGTGACGTGAAGTCATGTGACCGTGTTGTAGTTCCTTTATAGCCCAACATTAGCCACTTTTAGCTTAGCGGGGGTGACGTGAAGTCATGTGACCGTGTTGTAGTTCCTTTATAGCCCAACATTAGCCGCCTTTAGCTTAGCGGTGGTGACGTGAAGTCATGTGACCGTGCTGTAGTTGTTTGATAGCTTTAGTATGAGGTTGATCCTATCTTAATTGTCATTCTCAAACACTGAGTTATTGTTAGTAAGATTACTTCCTTTTCTAAATTAAAACACATTCGAGTGGTCTAAATACTGAACCATTTCCCCAGAATTCCCTACATTGAAAACTGTGTGCATGGATGTCTCACATTATTTTAGGGGCAAATATCACCTTATTTTTAATGCTTAAAAAAAACCAATGGAAAACTTTTGAAGTCTTAGCTCTGATTTGCTTCTACCATTTTATAAACATGGATTGAACATTAATTATGTTCCCATTACCCTGATATAATGAGGTTAGAATACACAGTGTCCACCAGAGGGCACTGCTGTAACACAAGAGACACTTCGACTGTTTGCAATTTGTTCCAAGCTTTTAAGTGTTCAATTAGTTTTGAACCTCATCCATCAACAAGTGTTTTGACAAATATGTCACTTACTTTATTCAATCCACACTTAATTCACTTTGACAAAAAAAATATTTATTTCACAAGTGTCTGACACACACACACACACACACACACACACACATACACACACACATTCTCACAGGCCTCATTAACACCTGAGCGACATGCAGAGATTAGACAGAACACATCACTTGTCTGCTTCCCACATCTTTATAAATAGGCCTGTGTGTTTAATGGTGGGTAACACTCTGAGAGCTTCACACCTCACAGGAAGTCTCCCCTCCCGTCATGAACACTCATAGAGAGCCAATATCTCACATGAACTCTGCAGGAGAATCAGGTCCGGATATTGGCCGCAGTTTATCACTCTAGAGGAGAGATAGGAGCGTACAGTGGGCACAACATGGCGGATTACACTTCGGTCATTTAGCTGGTTAATTATTTGGTCATACATGTTCGAGTCTTGCCTTTTATTAGAATTTGTCTGACGATTTTGGGGTCTTTACTTACAAAAATGCACTTTATTTGTCATTATTTTGTGCAAGTGACCCCTCTTTACTACGCCAAACTAACATTTAAGAGTCCTCCAATAAAGACACAATACGTTTTTTTTACTTACTCTACAGACATTCAATCAATCAATCAATATAGAGAATAGGGCAACACCAGCAAAAGTATTAAAGGGGCCCTATTATGCTCATTTTCAGGTTCATATGTGTATGTTGTGTCTCTACTGTGACATGTGTACATGCTTTAAAGGTCCCATGTCATGGCCATTTCTACTGATCATATTTCCATTGTTGAGGTCTACTAGAATAGATTTAAATTGTGCAATTTTCCAAACTCACATTGGTTTCTCATACAGCATCTCTGTATAGTATGTGTATTCACTCTCTGTCCTAAACGGCTTGTTGGAGCTCCTGCCCCCCCCCCCTCCCTGTGAGCCCAGTGTGCTCTGATTGGTCGGGACGTTGCGAGGCTCGCTGCTGCGAGGAGCGGACAGGTTTCCGGGTCGGCGATACAGCGAGAACAAGCGAAACTCATCCTGGGCACACAAACACTCACAGCCGAAGTAAAAACAATAAGTGTGGCTTGATATTGAGAAAGAAAAAGGTTTCTAACGCTGTGAGAATGGGTCTGCGGAGAGCATTCCTCCGCCATCCCAACTCGTCTATTACCAGCGTTCAGGGAGCTCTATGCAAGTCAATGGGGCTCCCTGTTAGTTAGCCAAGGGGTCCTGGTGTGTGAGCTGCTCCGCGGATTGGTCCATTTGGGCCAATCCGGTCATTTGTTGTTGATCTGGGTGTTCACACGTCACAGAACCCAGGAAGCAAACAATGGAGAAAGAGAAATGTCCAACGAGGCGTTCTGGGGCAGCACAGACGGGTCTTCTCTGTGTTAGAGTTTTACTCCCTACAGGGTGCACTTTGAGGGTTAGTGACTCTGCAGACCGGTTACATGCAGAAAAACCTTCATAACACAAGGGGGCGGGTAAGAACCGGAGAAGCATGACATGGGACCTTTAATGTTCAAAAAGCTCTTTATTTTTCTCATACTGTGTCAGTGATTTACTTACAGATAGGACCCAAGATCAGGCCGAACCAAACAACCACAACCAAGAAAAACTAAAGAAGTACAAACCAGAAGGCACGAGGAACAGGCGCAGAAACGCAGACAGGAACTTTGAGAAACAGGCAGGAACGTAGACGACGATCTCACAAATAACCCAAGACAGACCAAAATACACTCAGGACTAATCACAGAGACACGAAACAGCTGGAGAGGGCAAGCAGAAACACAATCAGATAATCAGGAGGGAAAACACAGGAAGTAAAACACGACCAGATACAAGGAGGACATTTAAAAATAAAACATATCAGTATGTAGTTATTCTTGATAACCCTCTAGAAAGATCTCATGAACTTCCCCAATCTATCAAGACCCGAGCAGTTCTATTAGAGGATAAGAAACAGAGAGAGGGAGCACAACAACCTATCTCTTCGTCAGATGCACTCCCCCGCTTATCTAAGCCACTCTGTACCCCGTTACCCTCTACAAGGCCATAGACCAGCAGAGGGGAAATGGGGGGTGGGTAAGGGTAAGGGTTTTTAAGAATAAACCGCAAGGGTCTAAAGGGAAAAAAGATGAAATATAAGGTATTATATTTTAAGTAATCCTATCTACTATTCCTATATTCGAATAATGTATAAACTATTTTAAAAACACTTTATGAAATCCTTTGTTATGTTATAAATATTAAAATAAAGAACTAAATAAATAAATAAATAATTAAACAAAAGCCAAAGAGAAAAAGTGAGTTTTAAGTGTTGATTTTAAACCCCCCCAGGGTCTGGGCCGACCTCACATGGAGGGGAAGAGTGTTCCAGAGCCTAGGGCCAGCTGCTGCGAAAGCTCGATGCCCTCGGGTTTTAAGCCTGGTCTTAGGCCCTATCAACAGCAGCTGATCAGCCGACCTTAAGGCTCTGGCTGGGGTGTAGCGATGGAGGAGTTCGGCTATATAGCAAAATATATAGCAGGAGCCAGCACATTTAGGGCTTTAAAAACAAATAAAAGGATTTTAAAATCTATTCTGAACCAAACTGGAAGCCAGTGCAATGAAGCCAGAATTGGGGTGATATGGTCACGCTTTTTATGGCCAGTGAGAAGACGTGCAGCTGCATTCTGGACTAGCTGGAGGCGTCTAATTGAGGCCTGGTCCATACCCACATACAGAGCGTTGCAGTAATCCAGTCTCGAGGTAACAAAGGCGTTAATAACCCTCACTAGGTCTTTAAAAGATAAAAACGACTTGGTCTTAGCTAATATCAGTGTGTAGTGTCTCTACTTTAAAGAGTCCTCTCCTGCTGATGTTCAGGTGTATATCAGTATGTAGTGTCTCTACTTTAAAGAGTCCTCTCCTGATGATGTTCAGGTGTATATCAGTGTGTAGTGTCTCTACTTTAAAGAGTCCTCTCCTGCTGATGTTCAGGTGTATATCAGTGTGTAGTGTCTCTACTTTAAAGAGTCCTCTCCTGATGATGTTCAGGTGTATATCAGTGTGTAGTGTCTCTACTTTAAAGAGTCCTCTCCTGCTGATGTTCAGGTGTATATCAGTATGTAGTGTCTCTACTTTAAAGAGTCCTCTCCTGCTGATGTTCAGGTGTATTTCAGTATGTAGTGTCTCTACTTTAAAGAGTCCTCTCCTGCTGATGTTCAGGTGTATATTAGTATGTAGTGTCTCTACTTTAAAGAGTCCTCTCCTGCTGATGTTCAGGTGTATATCAGTATGTAGTGTCTCTACTTTAAAGAGTCCTCTCCTGCTGATGTTCAGGTGTATATCAGTATGTAGTGTCTCTACTTTAAAGAGTCCTCTCCTGATGATGTTCAGGTGTATATCAGTGTGTAGTGTCTCTACTTTAAAGAGTCCTCTCCTGCTGATGTTCAGGTGTATATCAGTATGTAGTGTCTCTACTTTAAAGAGTCCTCTCCTGCTGATGTTCAGGTGTATATCAGTGTGTAGTGTCTCTACTTTAAAGAGTCCTCTCCTGATGATGTTCAGGTGTATATCAGTGTGTAGTGTCTCTACTTTAAAGAGTCCTCTCCTGCTGATGTTCAGGTGTATATCAGTATGTAGTGTCTCTACTTTAAAGAGTCCTCTCCTGCTGATGTTCAGGTGTATATCAGTATGTCGTGTCTCTACTTTAAAGAGTCCTCTCCTGCTGATGTTCAGCTGTATATCAGTATGTCGTGTCTCTACTTTAAAGAGTCCTCTCGTGCTGATGTTCAGGTGTATATCAGTATGTAGTGTCTCTACCAATCAAGGCGTTTCAGGCAGGGGTCGAAGACAGCAAACTATGTGAAACAATTCTGTTTAACCAGTCATACAATCACCATACTATGTTCCCACTTTATAGCACAAATGTGTCCGTGCAAGCGTTTTCAATAGAGTTCTTAACGGTGTTGTTTAGGCTACTTCTCTGACATTACTTATTCATGAGTATTAAAGAGACTGCAAACTGTATTACTTTGCTGACAAAGGGCTTCAGAGCTTGGTGCAGGTCGTGGCTCATTAAATGCTGCAGTGTAATATCTGTAATGCACAGGGTTTCCCCACGGTGCTCTGTGCACAGCAGGGGCGTGTATGTGACCACACTGAGGACCACACTGAGAGGTGGTTCTCCAACAGTCTTTTAGTATCTGTTAACACCATTCTAAGCTAAAGGGGTGAAATATGATCAGGATGTTTTCCACTGCCAGCTCTCCTACCTTTAGCTTTTTGTTACCATATTGCTCGTGCTTTCTGAACACTTCTTCTATCTTTTCTTTCCTTTGCTGCTGGGACTACACCATCTCCGTGAATGCACCATTGCTTCTTCCGCTTCCTTACTCCAACACTCTTCCCTCCACATTTGTCACCCTTAAGTCCCTCTGAACTTTTATAGAACCATACAACCATAAAACGCATTCATTTGCAAACAACCGACAAACCGTATCATTTTCTTGAGGAATCCATTTATTCATCCCCGAAAAGCCCATTCATCATTCTCCTTTGTCAAAGTATGCGTATAGTTTGGGAGCTGTAGCCATTACTGTTTTAATGTCGCAGTTTGTCATTATTTGAGTGAGATATCAATACAGAGAGAGATGATGCGTGGTAAAAAGAGTTGTGGAGGTGGTATGTGAGGAGAGACAGAAAACAAATGCAGGATGTGAGGTTTTCTGATCATATATATGACTTTATAATTGCATATAAAGACCCTAAGACAGGGGTGTCAAACTCAAATACACAGTGGGCCAAAATAAAAAGATGGGTGCTAGTGGAGGGCCGGACTGGTTCAATGTTTATTGCAGAACTTATTGAATTAACTTATTGCACATATTAAACCTGGAACTAACAAAGCTTCAATTATTGCCTATAAAAACAACATTAAACATTAAATAATCAGTTGCATTCATTTCTTATGGCTCTATCTGCAGCTTCATTTCTTATGAGTACATTTTCCCACAGGCCAACAGCAGCTTCAACAAAACTATTTCCCTCAAAGAGAAACCAAACATGCCCTGTTGTCGTGAGAGAAAGTGCAGAAGGAAGCATCCTTTGAACTCCGTGTGCTGCTCTGTGATGCTAGTTCAGATACTTGGCGTCTCATCTTGGGTGCAAGGTCATCAATGTTTGGGCTCAGGCTCTGAGCGGAGGAGACCCTCAGGATGGAGTGAAGGTGTGCGTGCAATATACCGGAGGGCCAGATCTAATAGTGATTAGAAATTATCCTGTGGGCCGAAATTAAATCCACCAAGGGCCTGATTTGGTCGCCGGGCCTTGAGTTTGACACATGTGTAAGAGATTCATAGGGGCTCAAAATGGTGTATGGTGAGCCGAACATCAATAAGGATATCCTACTTCTAGCAATGTCATCCATTTTAAGTTATATAAGAAGATAAATCAGGCATAGGCTAAAACATGAAATCAAATGAATCAGACTTGAGCACATTGAAAGCAGACAACATTAAGACAAGGTCGATACTGAGGATGAGAAGATAGTGTGTACTGTTATGACCGGCCCGTTGGCCACAACAGGAAAACAAGGAAGGATGCTCAAAATCTCCAAAATTCACGGCACTTTATTGGCAACAACAAAAACAGGAGAGGATGGACGAGGGGAGAGGATCACGTCGGGAAAGGATGGACGAGGGGAGAGGATCACGTCGGGAAAGGATGGACGAGGGGAAAGGATCACGTGGGAGTCCTTCTGCAGCAGGCAGGAGAGAGTCATGACGGCCATGTGACTCGGGGCTTAAATAGCACCTCGGCTCCGGCCAGGTGTCCCCGATCACGCTGATTGGCCTCTTCAGCTCCACCCCATCGCAGGACCTGCAACACACCTGCACACAGGCTCTGGGGCAAATGGATGGATAACTAGCTGCTGAATCAATAGTTTGTACTTACTCATGCTCCTTATAATACGTAGTAACAAGTAACATTATTCTTGACCAAGAATCTAAATGAGGCTGCTGGAAAACTGCAATTTTATGTTTACCAGACGATTAAATACTGCTCTGAGAGACACCTACTGTAGAAAGAACTACAACAGAGAAAGCTTAGAGTATCTTGTTTTTGTCACAACCCTGCTAGATCAAATCGCTAACCTTTACAACCGTGTAGTTTAGATCCAAATCAAAGCTGAGTCTGGAGATTGTTGCGTTGTAAGCAAGGAGAGCAAAGAGAAGAGTGGGATTAGGATTAAAGTTTAAAGCAAATCAATAACCGCTTTCACACCAAGTACTTTGCTGTACTTAGTGTCGGCACTTAGTTCCCCCATGGCACTAAGTACAGATCGCACGGGAATAAGTTCCCTGAGGGAAGATTACGCAAATGAAGCCGCTGACGTCACTTCTTCTTCTTCTGCTTTGGGTTTACTGGCAGGCCGCAAACCACTTCACGGCGTATACTGCCATCCGAAGTCCCCACCTCCTCCTCTCCACCGCTCCCATGTTTTTTTTGTGTTGCCATAAATTATTCTCTCTCCGTTGGTGCGCGGGGCTAATGCTAATAATGCTAATGCCAGCAAATACAATGGTGGCTTCACAAAGCTTTACGGGGCGTGGTTTGCAATTATATGGATAGAAATTGGTTCTTTTTTCTCCCTCTGGATAGTACCACCTCTCTAGCAGGCACTAAACATGGGGGTAAAGGTTCCCGGCACTAAGTACTCTTCTTGGTGTGAACGCAAAATAAAGGGTACTAACGGAACCAAACGGGAAAAGTACTCTAGCCTAATGTGGCTCGTACGCGGCACCAATTTACCACGACACTGTTTCTCTGCAGATTTTCTGTATATGTTTAGTAGATGTGGGAAATGATGTGCTAGCTAGCAATAACAACCAGCAAGTATAGAGCCAGAATAGAAGAGGTATTCCTATGTTATGCTAAATGTAAGTAAATGGGAGTAGTAACAGCAAAACCACATTAAAAAATCCATTTGGGGAGTATAACCCAGGTCAAATGCTTCCATATGGACGCTAACCACTTCCCAAACATTACCATTTTACGCTTCAACCTTATAGCACAGATAAGTAGCCATCTTATATGTGTCCAAATACCCATGTGTCTAGTGAGCAATTCCAACCAGCGGTGCTACAGAGAGATATTCCTATATTCTTCTCTTTCATATTTCTGTGTAAACAAACCTTTTTGGAAATGAAATGTGAGCGCCAACATGCCCAGAAACAGATGTCGGGGTAATTCCCACGGAGCCGGGTCGCTGTGACCATGCCTGCTTCAATAATTGGGGCTTTTGTTTGTTTCTGTATCCCAGCAGGGAGCCTCTCTTGTATTCACAATGACAGATTAGAGATCAGTACAAACCACTGAGCCGTTCCCCCTCCTGCTGCCGAGCTGTAATTAGCACTGACCGCCTGTCAGTTTCCAGCTCACACACAAAATAGCCCACATTAGGAGGACTTCCTGTTTGTAGAATTGTGTGTATGTCCTCTGTGTGATGTTAGGTGGAGAACAAAGCGAGTGGGAGTACGGTGTGTGTGGGATTGAGCAGAGTGTTGGTTTGTAGGAGGATTTGGCTTTATACCTGGTTGAGGAAACAAAATCCAGGTCGCAGTCTTCCAAGATCAAACTTGTTTTTATGGATATGAAGAAGAGGAAACCAGAGAAGAGCAATCATTTATTATGTCCAGTTTGTTAGAGTTTGTTTCTGCTTGACCAGTCATAAACCTATTGTTGAGCCTTATTGCCATGTTACGAGATGACTTCCAATTACTCAAGAGATGTGAACGTGATCACCATAATCCTTCTGTCGTTCTGCCGCTAAAATACATTGGTTGTTGAAATGAATAAATTAAAGGGAATTATTTACAGCATTGTTTTAGTGATAAAAATCAACATGGAGCTGGACACTGAATGGTTAGAAAGTTAGCGTTTTCTATATATTTGTTATACTTTAAAGGTGGGGTAGGTAATTTTGGAGAAACCAACTCGAGTGCGCTAGAATTAGAAAATACACAACCGGAAAAAATCTGCCACTTCCTCACAGAGCCCCTCCTCCAACACACACGAACGCACACATGACCAATGAGGGCACGAGATGAGTTTGTGCCCCGATGGAAGGCTGACAGGCAGGTAGGCCATCCAGTTACTTTACAGCGCCACGGCTTCCACAGATGACATTTCTTTATGGATTTATTGTCAAAGCACTTCAGATATTCATTGCTATCGGGACGTTAAGAGCATTTCATGGAATATAACAACAAGTGTTTCTGAAATAAATGACAGACCCATTACTTATTAGACACTTTTATCCAAAGCGACTTACCATCTTAAAAGTACCCACATGTGCATTTTAAATTAGTGTTTGAATAATGAGTGTCCAAAACACAACATATGACTCACTTATTGCACGCTAACAAAGCAACAACAATGCTTTCTTTACAGACAGTATTTCACATTTCTACAAGGTGACCCACGCTCATCTCCTTTCATGTTGACAGCACTGTGGATTAAAGTCGATATAAGTCAAGCAAAGAGGACATGAGACAAAACTGGAGCACAGGAGGACGTTTTTAGGCCAAACCCCCGAGCTTTGCACCTGTTCCCTCTACCCCCACTCTCTTCTTCTACCTTTACCTCACAACTACACTTCACACTCTGTCTTTGAATCGACTCGACACTCTCACCTCTTTCCACCCAAGTAGAAGTACAGATACTCGTGTTTAAAAATACTCTGGTGAAAGTAGAAGTACTGACTAAACTTCTTTACTCAAGTCAAAGTAAAGAGGCTTTGAAATGTACTTCAGTAAAAAGTACCCATAGCTAGCAGCTGTTTTAAAGAGTACCTGACCTCCCTTTATATTAATAGAACAATAATGTCATTGTTAGCTAATGAATGTTTCCATGCTGAACAACGGCAACATGACAACGTTTCCATTGGTCCCTCTTCTTTAGAGAAGACCAGGAAATGATGGATACACGGATCGTGTTCAAATCAATAGGCACGCAATGACTCTAAAGAATAATGATCACGCCACCCAAACACACATTCAGACTAAAGGAACCAGCTGTTTGGAAAATGAGAGAAGTAGAAAGTACAGGTATTTGAGTTCAACATGTAAGAAGTAGAAAGTACAGGTATTTGAGTTCAACATGTAAGAAGTAGAAAGTACAGGTATTTGAGTTCAATATGTAAGAAGTAGAAAGTACAGGTATTTGAGTTCAAAATGTAAGAAGTAGAAAGTACAGGTATTTGAGTTCAACATGTAAGAAGTAGAAAGTACAGGTATTTGAGTTCAACATGTGAGAAGTAGAAAGTACAGGTATTTGTGTTCAACATGTAAGAAGTAGAAAGTACAGGTATTTGTGTTCAACACGTGAGAAGTAGAAAGTACAGGTATTTGGGTTCAACATGTAAGAAGTAGAAAGTACAGGTATTTGAGTTCAACATGTAAGAAGTAGAAAGTACAGGTATTTGTGTTCAACATGTAAGAAGTAGAAAGTATAGGTATTTGGGTTCAACATGTAAGAAGTAGAAAGTACAGGTATTTGGGTTCAACATGTAAGAAGTAGAAAGTACAGGTATTTGAGTTCAACATGTAAGAAGTAGAAAGTACAGGTATTTGTGTTCAACATGTGAGAAGTAGAAAGTACAGGTATTTGAGTTCAACATGTAAGAAGTAGAAAGTACAGGTATTGTGTTCAACATGTAAGAAGTAGAAAGTACAGGTATTTGAGTTCAACATGTAAGAAGTAGAAAGTACAGGTATTTGTGTTCAACATGTAAGAAGTAGAAAGTACAGGTATTTGAGTTCAACATGTAAGAAGTAGAAAGTACAGGTATTTGTGTTCAACATGTAAGAAGTAGAAAGTATAGGTATTTGGGTTCAACATGTAAGAAGTAGAAAGTACAGGTATTTGTGTTCAACATGTAAGAAGTAGAAAGTACAGGTATTTGAGTTCAACATGTAAGAAGTAGAAAGTACAGGTATTTGTGTTCAACATGTAAGAAGTAGAAAGTACAGGTATTTGAGTTCAACATGTAAGAAGTAGAAAGTACAGGTATTTGAGTTCAACATGTAAGAAGTAGAAAGTACAGGTATTAGTGTTCAAAATGTAAGAAGTCAAAGTAAAAAGTCGTCAGAAAAATAAGTAGTGGAGTAAAGTACTGACACCAGAAAAATTGACTTAAGTACAGTAACGAAGTATTTGTACTCCACTACTTCCCACCTCTGGTCTTTGATTCCCTCGCCCGTCCTCCTTCCTCCACTTTTGAACTCCTTTCATTCTTTTCCAATCCTCCCTTCCTCCCTCTCATCCTCCCTCCTCCTCCCTCCTCCTCCCCCAGGACTCCTGTCATGCCGGCCAGGTGCAGCGTAGCGTGTGCTGATGGCAGGCGTCTTAATGGACAGCTTGTGTTTTCCGTGGACCCCTGTGCCTCCCGTCCTTCTGCTCTAAATCCTCCTCCCGTAAAACACAAAACTGTTCTTTCAGGCTACATGGGTTTAGCATCGTCCAGGGACAGAGTGGACAGACAGAGGAGGGCGGACAGAGAGACCCTTGTTAGAGCTTTGCAACATCCTGATCTGTATTGGAAACGTGTTAAAATCTTACTTTCTATCCTCAGTATTTATGACCAGTGTTGGGGTAGTGACTCAAACTACTCGTTACATTACAAGATGCACCATAATTCAACTGACAAATTACAATATAAGTTCACCCTCATCAGATCAGACCACATCCTTAATCTATTGAAGACAACACTGAACACAGACCTTTGTGTTCAGCTTTTTGTTTGAGCATCAGCCGTGTTTTCTTTAGCTCAGTTTCCATTATGACGTTGGTCCAGGTATCTTGATCAAGTCTGAATGCGGCCGCCCGTCCGTCACCTGTATCTCGCTCAATATGTTTTTGGGAAGATGGCAATTCCACCGTCACAACGAGTAACATTTCCTCCCCCCCGTATGCTTCCACAAACCTGTTTATCTCTGCTATGAGACTCTGACATGTCTCCTCATCAAAACATAAAGAGACGTTTGATTTACTTTTCCGTCTCCTCCCGTTATGCAGATAGTTGAAGATATTTTTGAAATACTTTTCCAAATGGCTTCCAATGGAGCTTTCCGAGATGGCTTGGTGAAACAAACCGTCTGAGTCAGGTTAGTAATGCTCCATCACATGTTTAAATCTATGACAGGGAGAATCTTAAACTGAAGCTTGGCTTTAAAGCAACCCAACGGAAGTTTCATGTAAGTTTAGTTCTTTCACTCGTAGCTCGGGTGCTAGAGACGGGAGCATGTTGATGCGACCTTCCTAGCCGGAGTTATGGCTGCATTTTACAATAAACTTCCGTTGGGTCGCTTAAAAACAAATATCGCAAATGGAATCGCAATATCTGTCAGAAAAATCGCAATTAGATCATTTCCACAAATCGTTCAGCCCTAGATGAAGACCTTGAAGTAACGCAAGTAACAAAATAAGTAAGTTTAATTACTGCTGTTATCAAGACATTACAGACAAATGTAGTCTGATTTCATTAACGCGTTAACACCCAACACTGTTTATGAGCATCCTCAAAGAAGTGCAATCGAACAGGATTATTGTGGAAAAAGCTACAGTACATTAGATTCCATATAGATCGCAAAATGCTGAAAATGTGCTAGCCTTTTGTTATATCGCCTTGAACTTATTGTTAGTTTGATTGGTTTACGGCACCAAACAGGATGAGAGTAGTGTACCGACAGCCCAAACCGAGCTACTACTACTACTTAATATTTGTGGGTAATTGTTCATAGTGGAGGTATTGATTGGGAGGCTTACAGAAAAAACTTTTTAAAAATGTATTCTCCTCAGTTAAGCAGAACAGAAAACATTCGATTGGTTAGGTTGTGGAAGAGGGGTTTTGTTCTCGAGTGAGGGAACAATGGAGCGTGAGATGGGCCGGAGAATCGGAGCAGCGGGAGCGGTACTGCAGTCGCTTTACCGCACCGTTGTGACGAAAAGGGAGCTGAGCCAGAAGGCAAAGCTCTCTGTCTACCGGGCCATTTTCGTTCCTACCCTCACCTATGGTCATGAAGGATGGGTCATGACCGAAAGAACGAGATCGCGGATACAAGCGGCCGAGATGGGTTTTCTCCGCAGGGTGGCTGGTGTCTCCCTTAGGGATAAGGTGAGAAGTTCGGTCATCCGGGAGGGACTCGGAGTTGAGCCGCTCCTCCTTCGCGTCGAAAGGTGCCAGTTGAGGTGGTTCGGGCATCTGGTTAGGATGCCACCTGGGCGCCCGACCACGGATAAGTGGAAGAAGATGGATGGATGGATGGGTTGTGGAAGAGCGTAGGGCTCCGGAGGTCGTGGTGCACTGGCCCTCGCTAGAATAGGCATTTAAAAAAACATTTAAAAAACTCCATAAACATAGCCCTATTAAGACCTTATAAAAACCCTTTTAAAAGCATTATAAAAGCTCCATGAGGACAAGACCGTTTTAAAAGACTGGTTAAAAAGTGCAGGACGGGGCTGGACCACAGCCCCCCAACCCAGGGTCTCTGGAGGGGGGCGTGTATGTGTGTGTGTGTGTGTGTGTGTGTGTGTGTGTGTGTGTGTGTGTGTGTGTGTGTGTGTGTGTGTGTGTGTGTGTTGTGTGTGTGTTGTGTGTGTGTGCATGGAGCTCGTCCCAATGGAATCAGTAAAAGACCTTAAAAGACAAGGGGATCTAAAATGCTTAATTTAAAAGTGATTCTAGTTCTGTTAAAGCCATGCATTAAATACATTTAAAAGTGAAAGTGCAAGTATTAAAACACAAGTGCAATAATAACAATAAGTAGAATTAAAACAATCTCCCCAATAATCAGAGTAAATACATTGATTATAAATCAGTTTAAAAGTAAAAGGAGTGTTAAAATTAAACTAATACAAAGAGGGAAGGGGGGCACACCAGGTTAGTAAAATCATATCAAATGAACTCGATGTCACTGGAAAACAAAACCCACTAAAATCAAGGTCGAGTAAGTTTAAAAGATTCCAAAGGACAGGGTTTAGTTTGCTCTGTTTATTTAAAAAGGTGGCAGGTCGGTGAAGAGTTTCTCTCTGCGGGTGGTTTTCTGGCCTCCAGGTATTCAAATAAATTAAAATAAAAGGATCGCACCTCATTTCATTTCAAACCTTTATTTAGACAGATAAATCCCATTGAGATCATTGATCTCTTTTTCAAGGGAGACCTGCTCAAGTAGTTCCACATGAAATATAAACAGAACAAAAGGACATCTTACAGCACCATTTACATAACTATCCACATGAACAGGTACCAATAGCTTCCGATTGAGTAGCATCCAACCGAGCTTTAAAAACATTTAGTGGCACCAGATTGTTCAGTTTCCATTTAATTTGCGGACTATTCCAAGACAGAGGAGCTGCGCATCTAACAGCTGTCTTCCCTAAGACAGTCCTAGCAGTTGGCACATTTAATAAAACCACAGCATGCGATCTCAGGCAGTAGCCACTTACAATTCTCCGTGAGATCAGGGAGCAGATACAAGATGGAAGTTTCCCTAACATGGCTTTGTATATAAAAATGTACCAGTGACTGAGCCTCCGTACAGTTAGTGAAAGCAAACCAGCCCTTGCATACAGGGTACAGTGATGGGTTAGTGCTTTACAGTTTGTCACACATCTCAGAGCGCTGTGATACGCAGCATCTAACTTGACCAGGCAATGGGCAGGTGCATTCATATACACCAGATCACCATAGTCCAGCACAGGTCAAAGGTCACAGAGCCTGTTCCTGGCCTCAAGCGAGAAACAGGACTTGTTCCTGTAGAAGGAACCTAGCCTAACCCTCAGCTTTTTAAGCAGGTTATTGACATGAAGTTTAAAAGAGAGACAATCATCAAGCCAGATACCCAGGTATTTGTAACAGGTAACCACTTCAAGTTGTATTCCTTGCGTAGTTACAATATCTAAAACAGGCTCTGGTGTGTTTTTAGCTCATGTGGCTTTGATTATAATCATAAGGTAGAAACATGCTCATATACATTAAAGGAATAATAAGTGATAAAAGCATAAATATGAACACCATTAAGATAGTGCTAAAAACATACGTTAGGGTTTGGAGCATACTACTAGGGTCTGGGTAATGTCGTTCTATCTTAAACTAGTGATTTGTTATGTCCATTTAAGGGATATTTAACACGTTTTATGAATTTGAAATATGTCCATAACTCCTACGACAACAGTTTTATATCACGCTTGTGGGAGACTCGGTTGAACACTGGGGGTAAAGGTTTTAAGACATGAGCTAACTGGAGAGAGCGTTGTGTTGCATTCTGGGAAGTATTTTCTCTGTTCTGTCTCTTGCAAGTCCCCCAAAAATAGATAGACATTTTAAAAAAAGTCACTGCAGTTTTTGAGTTTCATCAGCTTGGAGGCAATTATTCAAAATGTCAACAATCACTATGAGGTAAAAATGCACACAGTATGATATCAATCTTTCTGCTGGACAATAACACATCTAACTCAAGTCCTGCTTCAAACAAAGTATAAATAAGATTATTAATCCCAGTGGGGAAATTCAGTAGTTTAAACAGGGTAAGAATGAAAAACAGGATTCACACAATATTAATGATTAATAAAGTTACGGTTAACATTCAAATTAAAACACAGGTCATGAAGTATGGCCGACCTAAAGCTGTCCGTGTTTGTTAGAAAGAGATTGATGATTTCTTCAGGGCTGGCATGTCTTTTTAAATCCAGGTTAAGGCAGGCAGGAGAGTGGTTATATGTTAAGAGCCGGGTTCTTCACACGCCGCCGGCTGTCTCTGACCCCACCCCAAAATGTTTTCAGCGGTCTTGATGTCACCGCGATGTAAACTCACGCTTGCCTCTTGGGCGTCACATCGAGGCCGGGCAGTGTGTGTCGGCCCGGCAGTTCACACTCAGAGGTATGAAATATTCAGCAGAGTTAAAACATTTTGGAGAGCGGGGGGGAGGTTCTTTGGGATGAATGAGAGATGAGGAGTGACAGAAACAGCTCGTTCTTGAGAGTTAAAATGATAAGAGGGCCTGGAGAAGCAGGAGAGGGTTTTTTTAAACAAGAGGTAGCATAAGCAGTTGTAACGGAAACACACACTGACATTTCTATTGTGTAGAAATCAGGTGGGACTGCTTTGTCATCCGAGGAAAGGGCAGAATCTCCTCCTGTGATGCGCCGAGTGCCCTTTCAGAGGAAGATACTGAGCATACTCAGGGTTATCTTTTCAACTTGGGATGACACTTGTGAAGTTTATGGCTTCCTTAACTATGTGACATGAAAGCTGTTGCTCTTACATGTTATTCGGGAGTTGCTGTATGTCTCCTCATTAAGGAGACAACTGAGATTCAACAGTAATTGGAAACAGTTACTGTTACAGTTCAATGTTGTCCCGAGACATCTGGTGAATAGACTGTTTTTATTAAGTGCTTTATTCAGTCTTTACGACTCCTCAAAGCGCTGCACATAACACAAGTCATCATTCACACATTCATACAGAGCTGGAGGCTGTCATGCATCTTGCATTCACACACACTCACACACCCTGGGCCATGCCATCGGGGGCAACTGGGGGTTAGCTATCGTCATACTTGCCAACCTTCCCCATTTTCGCTGGAGACTCTCGATTTCATTGCCCTCTCCCGGTTTCCTCCCGGAGTCATATTTCTCCCGATTTCTGACAAAATCAGATTTACTCAGGACTGTTTCCACTCGGACTTTAATACAGCTACACCATTGTTTGGTTTCCATTGTTTGCTTTCCATGGTAGCGCGTCTCTTTAGTAGCGCGTCTCTTTAGTAGCGCGCGCAACTGAAAGTCTGAGAGGGTGAGGAAGATAGTCACAGAAAATAGAATCTACTCAAGTACTCTGCTCACTCCTGTCCTGTGAAATACAGGTCCAGCCCACACACATGGTGCTACAGGCCGCAAGGCAGTGCACCTACAATAAGCATGTTAATGTTAATCTAATACAGCTCCGGCGATCCACTAGCACCACCCCCCCCCCCCATTGGAAATGTTCCCGATTTCTGAGGTCTCAAGGTTGGCAAGTATGGCTATCGTGCTGAAGGAAACATTGACTTGTTGATTTGTTGACTGCAGGGGCTTGGATCCAACCCAAAGCCCTCAGAATGTCAATACGGAATACATTCTTATTCTGAATGTAGCATTGAAGTAAGATTAGCTCGTTGTACTCGTGTTTAAGAGCATTATTTGTTTGTGTATACGACACTTTTTGAATATGCGTCTCAATTAGGATTTGTGAGCATGGCCGCATGCGCTGTTCACAAACCAACTAGAGATGCATCACAATTGTTCAGGTCGGAAGAAGGAACCCACCTACTTGAAAACAACTTTAGGACATGTTTT
>CADEHL010001053.1:430000-472500 GCA_902827135.1 Harpagifer antarcticus | reverse complement strand
TTGAAATACCATAGTAGGGAAATATATGTCAAAAAAAAGTACAATACTTTAGTAAATGTACTTTTCACCACTGGCATCTCGTACATATTGAACAAGCAAATCAGCTTCAATAGAAAGTTAGATGTTTTCAAAGTTGAAGTTTGCATTTAATGGACTGCAAGTGGCGCTTGTTCAGTCACACTGAAATGCACGCAGCTGTGCCACTGGGCATGGGAACTTGGGTTTATGTACGTTGGAATTGAACCCCCAACCTTCCTCTTAGATAGAAGACAACACAGCCCTCTCAGCCACAGTCTCACCGGGAGTGATAGTTGCTTTATTCTTCGTATGATTGAGTTTGCGATGAGTAATTGTTGGAGTGTGTTTGCTCCAACGCTGAGATAGTGAGCAGATTGGCACGCTGCATGACGTTCAACCCCCTCTAGCCTAGCCATAAAGGTGAATGTATAATGTGTGTGTGTGTGTGTGTGTGTGTGTGTGTGTGTGTGTGTGTGTGTGTGTGTGTGTGGTGTTTCTGCTTAAGGTGCATGTATCTGTGTGTGGATTTTCATGTTTGAAAAAATATGTGTGCATGTAAGAGAAAGAATAAGTGTGTGTGTGTGTGTGTGTGTGTGTGTGTGTGTGGCCTAGCATTACTATACTTGTGGGGACCTAAATCTGTTTACACAGTCACGTGTGGGGACTCGCCTCCCTTATGCGGACAAATTGGAGGTCCCCATGAGGGGAAACATTAATGTTAGGGTGAAGACTTGGTTAGGTTTAGGGTTAGGGTTAGGGTAAGGGTAAGGGTTAGGGTTAGGCATGTGTTGGTTATGGTTAAGGTTAGGATAAGTCCCAAGGAAATGCATGTAAGTCAATGTAATGTCCCCTGAAGTGATGTATACATGGTATGTGTGTGTGTGTGTGTGTGTGTGTGTGTGTGTGTGTGTGTGTGTGTGTGTGGAGGAGAATCACCTCGGACCACACAGAGATGTGATGGGAATGGGCAGGCAGGTCATTAGAGAAAGAGAAAAGGCAGAAGGTCCCACAGAAGAAGATCCAAAGAGACAGAAAAATGGAAAAGGGAAAGTGCAAAAGTTGAAAGGCGGAGCGGTAATGAGGGGCGGCAGATGATGTTGGAACAATCTCAAGAAAAACGCGACAATGAGCTCAAAAAAAGGGCGATTTACCGGGGGGGTGTAGTGGGGGTTTTGTATGTGTGATGTGTGTTTGGTTAGCTGTTGAACCCCCAGCTAAGCAGTGAGCGTGATATGCAGAACACCTGGCACCAGCCTGCAGCATCCATGCGAAGCAGAGACATAACCCGGGCGGATTAAACACACGGACAGGAAACAACAGCTCCGTCTGCAGAGAGGAGAGGATCGGAGGCTGCACCTCCTTGTAATGTGGGACAGTTGAACCACTATGTGTCACGGTTGAGTGAAGGAAGCAGGACCCAAGCGCAGATAACTTTGGTAAACCTTTATTTCAAGGCTAAAATGGAACGAATACAGCCAAACACAGAACACTCACCGGTGAAGTCCGTCACCAACAAAAGAAGCACCGACACTGAACACAGCACGAGACAAGACTAAATACAGGGAGGGCTAATTACCAGACACAGGTGAACACAATCGGTAAACGAGACACAGGTGAGGAGGGAGGAGAAAAACACAAGAGCCACAGGTGAACACAATTAGCTAAACGAGACACAGGTGAGGAGGGAGGAGAACACACAGGGACACTAACGACAGGAGGAAAACATGACAGAGAACAGTGAAAACACCCAAACTTAGACAGAACTGTGACAGAACCCCCCCCCTCAAGGGACGGATTCCAGACGTCCCTAAACCCCAACACAAAAATCCAAAAAAAAAATCCAGCAGGGTGGGTGGAGGGGGTCCGGAGGAGGGACGTATCCCTAGGCCACCAGGGTGGGTGGAGGGGGTCCGGAGGACGGGACTAAGCTGACCGCCCAGGAGCCCAGTAGGGGACCAGGAAGGGATCTCGGGCGGACGGCCCGGGGGCACGGCAGAAGCCGAGAAGGGGGACTCGGGCGGACGGCCTAGTGGCAAGGCAGAGTCCATGGTGGGGCATAGGCCACAGCGGGCGAACTCAGGGGGCCGAGCATGAGGGCGAAGGCAGCGGCAGGAAGAGTCAGGGGGCCGGGCTCGAGGACGAGGGCAGCAGCAGGAAGAGTCAGGGGGCCGGGCCCGCGGACGAAGACCGCGGCTCACAGAGGGTCGGGATCGAGGGCGAAGACCACGGCAGGAAAAGTCAGGGGGCCGGGCCCGAGGACGAGGGCAGCGGCAGGAAGAGTCAGGAGGCCGGGCCCGCGGACGAAGACCGCGGCTCACAGAGGGTCGGGATCGAGGGCGAAGACCAGACAGCTCCGGAGGCCGGGCAGGACCCGGTGTCGGCCGGACAGGAACCGGAGCCGGCGGGACAGGCTTCGGCAGGATCCCCCACGGAAGAGGACCAGGAGTTGGCAGGACCCCCAGCAGGAGAGCGGTTGGCGGGACCTCCGACGAGACAGGACAAAAGGTTGGCAGTACCCCCGGCAGGAGAGTAGACGGCGGGACCTCCAACGGCACAGGACACAGGGTTGGCAGTACCCCCGGCAGGTGAGTAGACGGCGGGACCTCCAACGGAACAGGACATAGGGTTGGCAGGACCCCCGGCAGGAGAGTAGTCGGCGGGACCTCCAACGGGACAGGACATGGGGTTGGCAGGAACCCCGGCAGGAGAGTAGTCGGCGGGGCCTCCAACGGGACAGGACATGGGGTTGGCAGGACCCCCGGCAGGAGAGTAGTCGGCGGGGCCTCCAACGGGACAGGACATAGGGTTGGCAGGACCCCCGGCAGGAGAGTAGTCGGCGGGGCCTCCAACGGGACAGGACACAGGGTTGGCAGGACCCCCGGCAGGAGAGTAGTCGGCGGGGCCTCCAACGGAACAGGACATAGGGTTGGCAGGACCCCCGGCAGGAGAGTAGTCGGCGGGGCCTCCAACGGGACAGGACACAGGGTTGGCAAGACCCCCGGCAGGAGAGTAGTCGGCGGGGCCTCCAACGGGACAGGACATAGGGTTGGCAGGACCCCCGGCAGGAGAGTAGTCGGCGGGGCCTCCAACGGGACAGGACACAGGGTTGGCAGGACCCCCGGCAGGAGAGTAGTCGGCGGGGCCTCCAACGGGACAGGACACAGGGTTGGCAGGACCCCCGGCAGGAGAGTAGTCGGCGGGGCCTCCAACGGAACAGGACATAGGGTTGGCAGGACCCCCGGCAGGAGAGTAGTCGGCGGGGCCTCCAACGGGACAGGACACAGGGTTGGCAGGACCCCCGGCAGGAGAGTAGTCGGCGGGGCCTCCAACGGGACAGGACACCGGGTTGGCAGGACCCCCGGCAGGAGAGTAGTCGGCGGGGCCTCCAACGGAACAGGACATAGGGTTGGCAGGACCCCCGGCAGGAGAGTAGTCGGCGGGGCCTCCAACGGGACAGGACACAGGGTTGGCAGGACCCCCGGCAGGAGAGTAGTCGGCGGGGCCTCCAACGAGACCGGACAAAGGGTTGGCAGGAACTCCGGCAGGAGAATAGTCGGCGGGGCCTCCAACGGGACAAGACATGGGGTTGGCAGGACCCCCGGCAGAGGGCTAGTCTGCGGGACCTCCAACTGGACAGGACATGGGGGTGGCAGGACCCCCGGCAGAGGGCTAGTCTGCGGGACCTCCAACTGGACAAGACATGGGGTTGGCAGGACCCCCGGCAGAGGGCTAGTCTGCGGGACCTCCCACTGGACGGGACATGGGGTTGGCAGGACCCCCGGCAGAAGACTAGTCTGCGGGACCTCCAACTGGACAGGACATGAGGTTGGCAGGACCCCCAGCGGAACCTCCAACGGTACAGGACATGGGGTTGGCAGGACCCCCGGCAGAAGACTAGTCTGCGGGACCTCCAACTGGACATGAGTAGGGGCTTGAGTGGGGACTCGAGAGAGGGCTTGAGAGGGAACTTGAGAGGAAACTGGAGAGTGGACTCGAGAAGGAACTCGAGAGGTAACTCGAGAGGGGACCTGAGAGGGGACTTGAGAGGGGACCTGAGAGGGGACTTGAGAGGGAACTCGAGAGGAGACCTGAGGGGAAACTTGAGAGGTGACTCGAGAGGGAACTCGAGAGGGGACTAGAGAGGGGACTTGAGAGGGAACTCGAGAGGAGACCTGAGGGGAAACTTGAGAGGTGACTCGAGAGGACACTGGAGAGTTGACTTGGGAGGTGACTCGAGAGGACACTGGGGAGTTGACTTGAGAGGGGACTCGAGAAAAGACTCGAGAGGGAACTTGAGATGGGATGAGGGAAGGGACTAGAGAAGTGACTAGAGAAGGGACTAGGAAAGTGACCTGAGGAGGGACTAGGGAAGGGACAAGAGGAGAGACTAGAGAAGGGACCAGGGAGGGGACTATGGCAGCTGGGGCCAGAACTGGGGCTGGAACCATGGCTGCTGGGGCCGGGACCATGGCTGCTGGGGCCAGAACTAGGTCTGGAACCATGGCTGCTGGGGCCAGAACTGGGGCCGGAATGATGGCTGCTGGGGCCAGAACTGGGGCCGGAATGATGGCTGCTGGGGCCAGAACTGGGGCCGGAATGATGGCTGCTGGGGCCAGAACTGGGGCTGGAACCATGGCTGTGTGGGCCGGTTCTGTAGCCGGAACCATGGCTCTTGGGGCTCGGATTGCTAGCCTGGACTTGCGACTCCTTCTCTTAGAAGCCGCCTGAAGGCTCCGTGGACCTCCAAAAGCCAGCCGAGTTCCAGAAAACGCCTCTTGGACAGGAGCAGGAACTGGGGCGGAAGCACTGGTTGACTCCAGACGGAACACACCGAGACGTTTATAGTCCGCAGGCTGGAAATCACACGCCCAGATGAAGTTCAACATCCAGTCAGGTAAGAACTTCACCAAGTCCGGTTTCTCCATAGCCAACCGGTGCGCCTCTACCAGAGCGGCCTCCTTCTGCCGAACACTGGACGCTCCCCTCCACCAATCATAGCAGCAAGCCAAAGCAAATGAAAAATGCTGTAATTCCTCCTCAAATGGGTCATCTGCTGGGTCCATCTCTGGTCGGTGCTTTCTGTCACGGTTGAGTGAAGGAAGCAGGACCCAAGCGCAGATAACTTTGGTAAACCTTTATTTCAAGGCTAAAATGGAACGAATACAGCCAAACACAGAACACTCACCGGTGAAGTCCGTCACCAACAAAAGAAGCACCGACACTGAACACAGCACGAGACAAGACTAAATACAGGGAGGGCTAATTACCAGACACAGGTGAACACAATCGGTAAACGAGACACAGGTGAGGAGGGAGGAGAAAAACACAAGAGCCACAGGTGAACACAATTAGCTAAACGAGACACAGGTGAGGAGGGAGGAGAACACACAGGGACACTAACGACAGGAGGAAAACATGACAGAGAACAGTGAAAACACCCAAACTTAGACAGAACTGTGACACTATGCAACTATTTAAAGGTTACAGCAGACCAAATAATGATTACTTTGATTACTCAGGTCTTAGGAGGAATGATACGTAATAGGGTTAGTGAATACGTAACATAATGCAGGTTAATGTTTCATGCTATGTTTAAACACAATTGAAGATCGGTGCATTCGCTAATTGATCAAAAGGATGCCTAAAAGAAGTTTAAATTCCTGCCTTGTCATTCGTGTCCAGAAGACGACTAAATTAGGTTTGGATCGATTAGGGCTTTGCAATCATTCCAGCTGCTTTAATAACACTCGTATTTCTAAATGAGGCATTAATACAGCAGCAAAGTTGTTATTTATACACATATATCTACACACCGTGTGAGTAACTACATACTGATATACACCTGAACATCAGCAGGAGAGGACTCTTTAAAGTAGAGACACTACATACTGATATACACCTGAACATCAGCAGGAGAGGACTCTTTAAAGTAGAGACACTACATACTGATATACACCTGAACATCAGCAGGAGAGGACTCTTTAAAGTAGAGACACTACATACTGATATACACCTGAACATCAGCAGGAGAGGACTCTTTAAAGTAGAGACACTACATACTGATATACACCTGAACATCAGCAGGAGAGGACTCTTTAAAGTAGAGACCCTACATACTGATATACACCTGAACATCAGCAGGAGAGGACTCTTTAAAGTAGAGACCCTACATACTGATATACACCTGAACATCAGCAGGAGAGGACTCTTTAAAGTAGAGACACTACATACTGATATACACCTGAACATCAGCAGGAGAGGACTCTTTAAAGTAGAGACACTACATACTGATATACACCTGAACATCAGCAGGAGAGGACTCTTTAAAGTAGAGACCCTACATACTGATATACACCTGAACATCAGCAGGAGAGGACTCTTTAAAGTAGAGACACTACATACTGATATACACCTGAACATCAGCAGGAGAGGACTCTTTAAAGTAGAGACCCTACATACTGATATACACCTGAACATCAGCAGGAGAGGACTCTTTAAAGTAGAGACACTACATACTGATATACACCTGAACATCAGCAGGAGAGGACTCTTTAAAGTAGAGACACTACATACTGATATACACCTGAACATCAGCAGGAGAGGACTCTTTAAAGTAGAGACCCTACATACTGATATACACCTGAACATCAGCAGGAGAGGACTCTTTAAAGTAGAGACACTACATACTGATATACACCTGAGCATCAGCAGGAATTTCTGAACAGATATGAGGAGCTGTGAGCTCTGAGTGCTAACAGCTAACGGCTGATGTTTTGGTTGTGTGGTTCAACGTCAGTGGCGGCAGGCTGAGATCCTCACCGCTGATTGGCTACCGCGACAGTTGAAAAAATTGAACTCGAGCGTTTGTCGCGGCCCCCTTCAACCGCTTCATGCGCGCCGTCGGAGCGAATTTGCGTCTGTCTGCGTCCCTGCAGTGACTTTAATGTAATCACGCCGCCCCCAAACATCGCATCGCGTCCGGTGTGAACGCAGCATAAGGGTATTTTTAGATTTGTAGACGTCTCCTTAAATCACCTTTTTAAATGTATTTGTTATACCAAAGTGTAACAGGTCAAAAATATTCAGGACAGTCTCTGGTCTTGCTAGAAATGCAAGTCACTCACATGAGAGCACTGTGTGAAGAGATAATTAGCTCTAAAGCTTAACATTTGACCTGAGAATGAGCATATGTGGTCTCAAAGGAGGGAGACCCTGTCTGGTGGAGTCACTTTGGGTAATCAGCGATCAAACTAATATGTGGGTCCTTGCCAGAGTCCAGCAGGCCCCAAAGAGGGCACACTAACTCTCAGACAGATCCCAGTTGGGCATCAACATTTAATTAAAATCATCCATCACCTTGTGAAGTTTCAGCTCAAGGAGCCAATCCACCGCTGAGACTGCAGAGAGGGAGCTGACATCTTCACTCTGTTAGTCACATGTGTAGTATGTGTTTACTGTTAGCGTACTTCTGTTGTAATGATAATGGTGACATCATTTTATAAACAATGTTCCCATGATGTCTGCCAGAGGACAACAGAAGTAGCTTCTAATTTGGTTGATTGATTTTGGTTTCACTTTAAGTTTGAAATGTTGGCTGATGAGAAAAAGCAAAATGCTACAAAGGGCAACGGCAATATTCAGAGAGTCATTCACATGAACATGTATTCTTCCCTCTTGGTCTGCAGCGGTACTGGAACCACTTGCTGCTTATCTTGATGAACTAACTCATAATAATCACTATGTATTCATATTAATGCAAACAAGCATTTATTCAAAATGTTCAGTTCCTATTTTATTAAAATGTGGTTAAAGGTCCCATGTCATGCTTCTCCGGTTATTACCCGTCCCCTTGTGTTATGTAGGTTTCTCTGCATGTAAACGGTCTGCAGAGTCACAAACCCTCAGAGTACACCCTGTAGCGAGTCAAACTCTAACACAGAGAAGACCTGTCTGTGCTGCCCCAGAACGCCTCGTTGGACATTTCTCTTTCTCCATTGTTTACTTCCTGTGTTCTGTGACGTGTGAACACCCAGATCAACAACAAATGACCGGATTGGCCCAAATGGACCAATCCGTGGAGCCCCTCATACACCAGGATCCCTTGGCTAACTAACAGGGAGTCCCATTGACTTGCATAGAGCTCCCTGAACGCTGGTAATAGCCGAGTTGGGATGGCGGAGGAATGCTCTCCGCAGACCCATTCTCACAGCGTTAGAAACCTCTTTCTCAATATCAAGCCACACTTATTGTTTTTACTTCGGCTGTGAGTGTGTGTGTGCTCAGGATGAGTTTCGCTTGTTCTCGCTGTATCGCCGACCCAGAAACCTGTCCGCTCCTCGCAGCAACGAGCCTCACAACGTCCCGACCAATCAGAGCACACTGGGCTCACAGGGAGGGGGGGGGGCAGGAGAGAGTGAATACCTGGTGAACACACATACAGAGATGCTGTATGAGAAACCAATGTGAGTTTGGAACATTGCACAATGTAAATCTATTCTAGTCGACCTCAACAATGGAATTATGATCAGTAGAAATGGCCATGACATGGGACCTTTAAAATAAGCGATAGATTTTGATTTAAACCTTGTCATTACAATATGATAGATGTACCTAACCCATAATGGCATTTCACACGAGTTTACATTGAAAGAAATGACTTTAATAAAACCTGTTTCCATTAAAAGAATATTGCTGCTTGAATACAGTCATATTTTTAACAACTGCTGCAGTAACGCTGGCAAGTCTGCACTAAACCACACTTGAGTTCATTTTAAGTGCATCTTGGAAGCTAAACTAACGGAGCTTGTAAACCAGTTCAATCTAGGACGAATTAACTTATCTAGCATTGATTCAATCCGACAAATGTATGTTCATGCTCCTCCGTACTTCCCTCCTTTGATCTGTTTAGTTTCCTCTCGTCACCTCGGCTGTGTCCTCTCCTTGCACGACCTTCCTCACATCTTATCCACACTGACCTTTTTGCCTTCATTTTATATTCATCACCTTCCATATGCAATTTTTTGGGTTAAAAAGTTGCAGTATTCACCCAACTTCAATGTGAAAGCACTTCACTTTCCTCATGTTGTCCACCACCTCTGGATTGTCTCCACTCTCATCAACACCTCGTCTGATGTTCCATGCGCTTAATTTCTCTCCTCCTCCGACCTCTCTTCACACCTGTTCTTGTCTTACCTTCCAATTAACACGTCTTCTGTGAACCGTGAACATCACATTTCTGTTCTTCTGTCCCACTTCCCGCTCTTCTCCCTCTAATAAAACCGAGCAGGAAGTATTTTATGAGACTGAAGTCGTACTGATATGAAAGGCAGACACAGTGAGGAATGCATGCTTATCTTAGTACATAAACAAATAATAGAAGTATGTTATCTGCTTTGTTCTGACTCACCCAGTTCAGTGCAGTTGAAACACTATTGCAAGCTCACATTAGTCAGTCTGAAATATGACATGTCCCAATGTCACAAGTTATACCTCAACTAAATCTTTAAGAATATAAACTCAACTATGAGCCATTTTAACTTATTTAAGATTCTTAATGTTTTAATGATTTGGCAAACCGATCTGTTTCCCCTTCTTTCCAGTCTCTGTGCTAAGCTAAGCTAAGCTAACTAGCTGCATCAAAATACAGAGTTACTGGAGAATAACGAGCATTACAATGACTTTCGGCTTAAAGCAGGGGTGGCCAACCCGCGGCTCTCGAGCCGCATGCGGCTCTTTGCCTAGTTTCATGCGGCTCTTCAGTTCATATCGAATTGTGTGAGTTTGGGGGAGAGACACTGACTCCTGACAAGTGTTGCACGGTGTACCGATACTTGAAAGGTACCGCAATACCCTGCCGTTAAAAACATTACTATTCCTCCGTTTCATTAGTATCGGTACTTTAAGAATGACGGGGGAAAGTACTCCGGTGAGAAAGCGCCGTTTAATAAGAGCCGTGTGTGTTCAGCGCTCTGCCTCCACTCCCTGCACTGCAGCCGTGCCTGCAGCCCCTCCCTCTCAAGCACGCTCTAAGTGCCTCCCCTCTCTCGTGCACGCGCTAGCTGCCAGAGCATGTGAGAAAACGAGAAGCATGGCTGCAAGTGGGAGTGCAGCTGCCGCTGCGCCTCGGCTTGTTGACAAAAAAGACGCCAGAAGCGACATTTGGATGTATTTTAGCTATTTCTCTGACAGTGAGGGCAAGCCTACGGACACCACGAGGCCTGTCTGTAAGAAATGTATTAATTTGATTTAATACGAATTCTTGTCATTTATTTTATTTATTGTTCTCATTGTTTAAAAGTTGGTGTTATGGTTCTGGTGTGAAATAAAGCACAATAATTACATTTAAGACTGTTTCCCTATTTTTAAGAAAAGTATCGAAAAAGAATCGGAATCGCAATTCTTGACTTGGTATCAAAACTAAAATGTTGGTATCGTGACAACACTAGCTACTCCTGATAGTTAAACCTGATATTTAGTAGGTCTGTTAAGTATTGAATGCTGATAATTCTGACGTAATTTGGCCGGTCAAAGTTGTTTGGGCTCGGATAAAATCGCTCCGTTACTTTCGTCCCGTGTTACTTTCGTCCCGGCTCTCCCTACGTGTGTATGTGTGGTGTCAGGTGTCAGTATGAGAGGATGACAGCGCGTCTAATTTTGATGTGGCCCAAGAGCCAATCACAATAATACCTGCAATGCAGTGAACCAATCACCTTTGAGGGGGGGGGGGACCTATCGTTGATTAAACACTATCCAGTGTTTCCCCTACCATTGTGATGGAGGGGGACTGCGACCCCCCCTGAAATTCAAGGTGTTTAAAAAATATATATAATTTTTTTTTTTAAATATATATATATAGCACCAAATTGCAAATAATCTATATCTACTGTCACTTTTCACATTGAACATGTGCTCTTTTATTAAATAAACTAAACGCTTTCATTTGAAGTTGTGAGTTTAGTGTTTTTGACCCTAAGAAACACTGATGCATTAATCAATAACAATAATCCACAGCTCCTCTCTCTGCTCCAGAGGATTTAAAAAATATATCCCAATGCCACAAAAATGCATCAGTGACGTGTTGAAATCTTGTCTCCAGAAAACAAAAAACTGAAACAAGCGGTATCAGTGACTGTGTTTGATGTGGCTCTTTGCAGTAACATGGAACAAATGTGGCTCTTAACCTCTGACTGGTTGGCCACCCCTGGCTTAAAGGATAGCCTCATTAATACAGGTTGTACTGTGGGAATTTGAAATAAACAACAATAATAATTCAGTCTGTAAAATAACTTAATAAACTGGCGACACTTGCTTTTCATTGTTGCTGGCTTGTGCTACATGTTAGCGGTTAGCCTAATTGCTATACTTGTATACAGAGTTGGGTGTAACACGTTACTGTAATAATATTACTTTTGTCGGTAACAGAGTAGTGTTACTTTTATAATTCAGTAACTACAGTTACTAACATTGCCCGACACGCGTGACTTTTATAAAATCAGTAATCACACTACAGTTAGCCTACTAACATAAATAATTACTAGATTCTCCCTTTGACAGACAATAGGGATTTCCGCCACAGGTTTATATTTACCTAACATTTGCGCTTCAGATGAGGCTCCCTCCGCAAAATGAAGCACCCTCCGCAGTCAGCGTGATCTGCCTGTAGGGAGGGGCGGCCCTGTGAGTAAAGTAACGAGGAAAGCAACGAGTAAAGTAACGTGTACAGAGTAACGAGGTAAAGTAATATATTACTTTTTTTTAGTAACGACCGCATCTCTGCTTGTATACCAACTAGCCTTATGACAAGTCTTTACTCCACCGAACGTTAACATTTAACCTCCTTCTTTGTCGTTCTGTATAGTTTTATCTTTGGGCATTTTAATGTAATACTAATGTAGTCCGTAATCAAATATCAGAATGCTCCGGTCTCGAGTTAGAGGTGAAAATCCAGTAATTCACCAGGAACGTTAGGCAGTAAAAGCTAAAAGAAGATCCTGTATTTTTTGTAGTTGTCCTATCTTTAACCTCAGACATATTCCTGTCCCAGAGGTGTCCTCTCAGCATCCTCAGCGTGATGTCAGGGGACTGGACCATGACCTCACATCAACCTCTCACATTCATGCACAATCGCACAGCCATGGATCAATGCCTTCCTTCCTTTCTCTCTATCTGTGTGACTGAAGCTTTTACTACTTCTCTTTCTCCCATTTCAGATCTCCACGCTCAGAATCAGAATACTTTATTTATCCCGGTAGTTATAAAGTGGTGCAGTAATGGCGTATTGTTGCAGGCACACCCAGATGTTAGCATCACTGGGGCTACTTTCACATAAAAGCAACGTTATTCCTCCAATGAAATCTGGATAATTGCAGGAAATAATCTCAGCGGCAAACAAAACTTTGATGATAATAATAATTCCTTACATTTATTATAACGCTTTTCCAGATGCTCAAAGCGCTTTACAAATACACATTACACATATCATACATGCAATGTTCACCACTGGAGCAAGTTCAGGGGAAGTGTCTTGCCCAAGGACACAACTCCTACTGATGATACTAAGACGTTTGGTTCAGGTCGCGTATTAACCCCCATACATTAACACCACCTTTGTAACAGTTGAAGCGTAAATGCAATAGCCAGGAGTAAAAAAGCTAACATTAGGCTATAAAGGAACTACAGCACGGTCACATGACTTCACGTCACCACCGCTAGACGTTTAGATTAGACACTTGCAAGAAAACCACCACTTTTTTTCACATTGAAGCTTAAGACTATCACCAGTGCAGTGTGCGAAAAAGTACACGTCCCACCGTCCGGGACGTGTAATTTACAATATCAGACAAGTCGATCTTTCAATTGACTTGTCCGGCGGACAAGTGACGGTTTTCGTCCCGATTTATTGACAAATTATTGATAAATTCACTTTACAAAAGGCAGAAGTCATTCGCAAATTGTACGTGTCCGCCATTGTTCGTTTAGAAATGTTAGTTTTGGTTCTGCTTGTCGATTCCTAAGGAAATGCATCTCGCCACTTTCTGTACAGTTAGACGGGGGCGGGGCGGGGCGGGGCGGGGAGGGGCGGGGCGGGGAGGGGCGGGGCGGGAAGTGTAGCACAGTGGCAGGGTTGGGAAGCAAAACTCGGTTCAGAGTAGGAACAAATAACCATTGTCCAGTACCGGGATTAATAAGAGTTGTGAGTTGTGTTAATATTGACCACCATTTCCTTTATGGAGTAAAGCAGCCTCCCTGTCTGTCCTCGCACTGTCCTCACATCCCCGGACCCCCAGACTCGGAGGAGCACAGGGATGTCAGTATTGTTTATGAAGCAGGGTATAGAAAGTACATTATTGAAATTAAAATACTATTTATTTACTTGTGAGCTGGGCAGCTGCAGCATGTGTATTGCAGGACATGTGTCAGCGTGCAAGCGTCTTTGAGTTGTAGAAAAGCGCTAGGCCTATAGGCTATAAATATAATGTATTATTATTAGGCCTATGTGTTGGACATGTGTGGTTGGACTCTGCAGGTTGCAGTGTAACATCAGAGGAGACTGGGCCAATTGTACATTCTCAAACTGCACCACTTAGAACTAACTAAACAATGCACAGATTATTTTTATATAATTGTATTCAATAAGCGTAAGAAATTAAACAGTATGAAGTGATTTGTAAATAGGAATACAGATTTGACTTAATGTTTTCATAAATATATTTTTCTCCCAGTTTGTCATGGGACTTATTTACCCTCTCAAAGAACCGGAAATAACCGGAATCGAAAAGCAGAACCGGAATCGTTAAAATCCAAACGATACCCAACCCTATGTGTGATGCAGTAAAAAAAATGTAAAATACGACGGCGAAGAAGAAGATTCCAGTGGCCCCAATTTTTGTCCATTCTGGACAAGTGACAAATGTATTCGGACAAGTACATTGCCAAGCTCACTTGTCCATGGACAACTACTCTCTAAAAACGTGTTCTCACACTGCAGTGAGGTATTTACTGATGATTTTATGTCGTAGAACAAGACGTTTAAATCTCTTCAGCTTGTGTTGACCACAGACCTTATTTATGTCAGACTTTTAACCAAAAACTCAATCAAGAAACCATTGACTTCAAGACGAGGGAACCGGCCGGCTTCCACTTTATTAACTATGAAACCAGTTTTTTGCCACACACACACACACACACACACACACACACACACACACACACACACACACACTTGTAATGCTTACCCAGGTTAATTGGACAGATGGCAGGGTGGGCTCCATGTGATTGCTGTGACATTGGCCGCCATTGAGACTGCTTCCTTTCTGCTCCTTGACTTCTGTTCTTCATATTTTCATGAAAAGGGAAATGAGAAAATGTGAGATAAGAGGTAAACGTTGTGTTATTGGAGAAAAGGAATGTGCAGCCCATCACAAAATATAAGAGAGAAGGCGGAAAGTAGCTCAGAGACAATGATATGGATTTTACTCATAGCAGGGGTGAGGTATGTTGTTTTATCTCACAGCACATTAAAGTGGCTTTATCTCTTCTTAGTATCTGTGGTGCTGATCTTCCTGCAGAGGGATAATTCACCACAGTCGGTTCAGTTCCACCTCAACACAATCTCAGCTCTGATCCAAATGATAAGCATCGTCCAACCAGCCGGCACATTGCATCTGCAAACCATTTTTATATATTTGGATCATTCAACAATCTCCTTCATTTCCTGTCACCTTAAGGGATTGTTCTGATAGAAAATAGGGTTGCTTGTGTTACTTATTTATAGTCAGGGTAATAACTTCAGTAGATGGCGGGCGGCAGATCATTGTACTGTTGGGTCAAGAGAGAGGAAGGAAATTGGATCCAATCGCAGAGTAAACATGAAAAAACAGATTTAATCAAAGTAAAGCTGGTGACAAAACAGGATAATGAGGAACTATATAGTAGCAGGCAAGGTCGTGCAGCTAAACTAAATAAGGAACAAACTGGGACGACACAAAGCGGAGAATCCACAGGGAACACAAGGAGTCATCCAGGGAACATACAATACCTTTAAAAGAACCACACCACAGGGAGCGTGAATGCACGTATACACACATTGACAGCAGGAGAGGGCAGGCTAACACACAAGTATAGCATGGTGATTACACACAGGGATAGAATCAGGGCGGGGCGGACAATCAACCAGCGACACAACAACCAAGATAATGACATACATGTGCTGCAGAGATTTTTTATTAAAGCCACCTAAAAGAAAGGTATACGTTAAAATCTATATCGGTTTTAGTGTAAGTTGTGTTTAGACTATTTTCTCCACTTTACCTTGCTGTCGGACAGACCTTTCAATCTGTTGTTACAAAAAGTGTGGATGCAATAACTACGACATGTGATAAGATGGCTAGAGTCGCACACACCTATACTTAAGTGCTTTTAGTTGCACCAGAAATTGTGAAAAAACAAAATGACATGGAGGTCCAGTCCAAAATAGAAAATACACATTTATATACAGCTCTCAGAAAATGTTAACCTCTGCTCTTGTGGCCAGAGGTGTATATGAGTTAAGCCCCTCCCCATAGGCCAATTAACTATTTATCCACTTAATTATTGTAATTCTAAATAACTACAATTGTATTCAAATGTATCTCAAAATAATTAAACGCAATAAATCAAATAAGTCAACATATACCACTATTTCTGACCACTGAAGCCCTACATAATTATTCTTAGAAAATGTTGTCCCCCATGCCCATGCACCAAATGGTACGGTCCAATTGAGCACAGCTGTTTTAACTGATTGAGACTTTACTTAAAGCAGCAGTTATCTGTGGCTCAGGTTAGAAGGTTACTTTGGCAAAGTGGGAAGCAGTTAAGTTAAGTATGATTTACAATATAACTGTCTTGAATAAATTATGATTTAAGTTATTATCTTAAATGTCCTGCACAAAATGTTAACTGTCAAGTAATTGCAGTGCGTGCACTCGACACAATGACCTTGCTTTGAATGTGTTTTTCTGAGTGTGCCTTTGTTCCTTATGCAAATAGTGACGACGCCTTCGTCACAAATGTATATTTAAGCTCTTAAAATTCGCCAAACTCCATTGACAAACAGTCATTACACCGAGAAGAACACATGTAATATGTTTCTCTTATTGTGTGAATTGACTTAAAACTGCAAAGACAGACAATAACACAAGCTAACAGATTAAAGTAGATCAACAACTATTCTATTAATTGATGTAAAATTACGTGAATGGGGTCTGGCAGCTTTAAAAGCATATATTTCAGGAGGCATGTGGCACAGTGGGTTGTGCGTTGGTGTTGGGGCACAGGTTCAAACCCCACTGCAGTCAGCATGTCGTTGTGTCCCTGAAGACACTTCACCCCAAATGGCTCCTGTGGGGATTGTCCCCAGTATTGAGTATGTAAGTCGGCTTAGGATAAAAGCGTCTAACATGTAATGTAATATATAATGGCTTCTGTCTCCCATCTGACTGGTCGTCTGACAGGAAGGTAAAACATTGTACACTTAAACTGATTATTTGTATCTGGCGTAAATCCATTTAGTTTCCGCCCTTATACAACCCTTGGCTTTCGTGCCTGTTCTTACAAACTGGAAGCGTGCCAACCAATTCTGTAGGTAACTGAATATTGTTAATTAACTCGTATTACCCTACCTCAAAAAATCAGAACCATCCCTCTAACCAGTTTCCCCTTTTCCACTGTAGTTGGGTCGTCTTATTAGCTGCCTGCACCATGTTCCTGATGGGCCTGAGGCTGGTGTTGCTTCACCCTCATTGGCTACACAGTGAAGGATTGAAAGAGAGAGAGAGAGATATATTAAGCCTTCCTCTTGCCGATATCTCGTGGCTTTTGGCAGAAGTCAACCGTTCCTGTGAAATGAGATTAGACCGAACAGTGGCTGTCATTTCTGCTTCTTAGCTTTGATCCAGTTTTCAGTCAGGCAGACAGGAGAGATACCTCAGGGGTGCTTGGTGGCTGATGGACTGCCACACTTCACTCAGAGATCTGTATTCACTGCAGGGGTTCACTCCAGCTCGCCAACATCTATTCTTACATCCCTGCATTTGGCCGCTGAAGCAAATCTGTGTGTTTGAAGCATTCACTCAATCAAGTCCTCTGCACAACATATCTGTGATACGTCACCTCTTTGCACCGGCTTTTAATACGAGTTCAACATAACATTTTTACATTTGTATGTGTTATATTAAGGTACACAAATTCACCATCAACTAGTTGTTCATTACTGTTATTAGTCATTATAAAACACTTATTAATGTTTAAACATATTCTTAGATAGAAATGCCCAATGTTGAGTTATTTAGACACAATTAACACGTATAGTTTCATGTCTTGTTTCATAAGAATAGGCCATATTTGTTAAGTGTTATTATGGGTGAATTACTATTGTTCTGGTACTGCTGCCTTATTAGGCCCATATTGAGCAAGTTAAGTACTTAGTATTAACGACTTCCTTCCTTACAATAAATCAGTACTAATTAGAGGGTTTGAGGAAGAACTCTCAGCTAACGACTTATTACTTAGAATAAGTGTAGAATAAGGCATTAATAAGTGTTTTATAATGACTAATAAAGAGGCAATATACTGCTGATAAGCATGTTAATGAACAACTAATCTGTGTGTTTGAAGCATTCACTCAATCAAGTCCTCTGCACAACATATCTGTGATACGTCACCTCTTTGCACCGGCTTTTAATACGAGTTGAACATAACATTTTTACATTTGTATGTGTTATATTAAGGTACACAAATTCACCATCAACTAGTTGTTCATTAACATGCTTATTAGCAGTATATTGCCTCTTTATTAGTCATTATAAAACACTTATTAATGCCTTATTCTACACTTATTCTAAGTAATAAGTCGTTAGCTGAGAGTTCTTCCTCAAACCCTCTAATTAGTACTGATTTATTGTAAGGAAGGAAGTCGTTAATACTAAGTACTTAACTTGCTCAATATGGGCCTAATAAGGCAGCAGTACCAGAACAATAGTAATTCACCCATAATAACACTTAACAAATACGGCCTATTCTTATGAAACAAGACATGAAACTATACGTGTTAATTGTGTCTAAATAACTCAACATTGGGCATTTCTATCTAAGAATATGTTTAAACATTAATAAGTGTTTTATAATGACTAATAACAGTAATGAACTACTAGTTGATGGTGAATGTGTGTACCTTAATATAAAGTGTAACCGTATTTGTTTTTAATTATTGTTTTATTATTTTACTCCCATTGTGTTATTTGATATTTTATGTGGTCAACTAAGGTGGTTTTCAATGTGCTATATAAATAAAGATTGAGATAAATCAACGGAAAGAAACGGTAGATTAGAGTCCATGGGTTAAGGGTTTTTGTACGATAAAAAAAAAATCATGACCGTAGGACATGTTTCACCAGCTCTAGGGTGACATCAGCAGGAGAGGACTCTTTAAAGTAGAGACACTACATACTGATATACACCTGAACATCAGCAGGAGAGGACTCTTTAAAGTAGAGACACTACATACTGATATACACCTGAACATCAGCAGGAGAGGACTCTTTAAAGTAGAGACACTACATACTGATATACACCTGGACATCAGCAGGAGAGGACTCTTTAAAGTAGAGACACTACAGTAGTGTTAACCATACCGCTTTCGTCTCATTAGTATGCATAAAAAGTGACAGGTGACACGCCCCCAAATGAGCTAAGTCCCGCCTCCCCTCGCCTCCCATTGGTCGAGAGCTTTTTATGAGAGCTATGTCCCGCCTCCCATTGTTTGAGACCCTTTGATGTGAGGGGTGAAGGGTTATAAAGGGTAGGTGTGAAAAGCCCCCCTGTGGAATGCATTTGTTATCTATTTCTTTGATGTATTGATTAAGGTAGTCTCTTTGAAGTTATGCTGTCTGATCCCTCAGGGGTTATATAATCTAATTAGCCTTTGCTGTTTTGCCCTTTGATCTTAATCTAGGTATTTTTATGAGTGAGACATGGTTTGTTATCTATTTCCTTGATGTGTCGATTAAGATAGTCTCTTTGAAGTTATGCTGTCTGGTTATCTAATCTAATTAGCCTTAGATGTTATGAGCCTGTGATCTTAATTTAGGTATTTTTATGAGTGAGACATGTCTCTCTGAAGTTAGGATGTCTGCCGCTCAATGTGCCCAGGCCTCCCCCCTCTTCTCCACCCTTGCTATGCAAGGAGATTGTGCACACACACACACACACAGAGTTGCCCCTTTAATGTGGGGGTTGAGATAAGGGATGCTAATCTATATGCTGATTAGACACGGTGTCTGCTAAGGATGTTTCTTCTCAAGTTTTTTTTTTTGTGAAACTGTTAAGACAAGGATATTTCTGTTTTGGCAATGAGGGTATTCATATTAATTTAAAAAAGAGCTTATTTAGTTTTTAATAGTGATAACTAAGTTTCACTCTGTAGGGGGCAAAAGACGCATCCTTAAACACATCGATAAAGGACTCTTTAAAGCAGAGACATGGCGACAGCATACCTGAATATCAGCAGGAGAGGACTCTTTTTCAGTAAATACATTATAGGGTTAGAATAAGATATATATATATATATATATATATATATATATATATATATATATATATATATATATATATATATATATATATATATATATATATATATATATATATATATATATATATATATATATATATATATATATATGTGGTGGAATTAGTTTAAAATAGCACTCACTAAGACACCTAAAAACGTTATTGTCCTCTCTAGATTTGATTCAAGGTTTGTTTTTAAATGATTTGTGTCTGCTAAGGATGTTTCTTTTCAAGTTTTTTTTTTTTTTGGGGAACTGTTAAGACAAGGATATATCTGTTTTGCAAAGAGGGTACTCATATTATTTTTTAAAAGAGCTTATTTAGGTTTTTAGTACTGATACTTGGGGATATTCTCTTTAGTTCTGTATTCTCTTTAGTTTTGCATGGATTTTGGATTAGTGTAATTACTTTTATTAACTATAAAGTCTATATGAATAGGGATATAATAAATAAATAAATACCCTATTCCTCCCTCACCTGAGCTTATCCAGAGCTTGACTGACACACAGAGACCAATCAAGGGCTTTGATTTATGATCTGTATGACAGTGGCCATGTAGGCAGGCCACATCATGTAGACAGCCAGTCACCCTGTGTGAGGCAGACCCACATGTGAGCAGCATTGCGTTCAAAATAAATTAAAAAACTAAATGGGTCGCGAAATATACTTGGGAGGCCGTTAATATACTGGGCGGCCCACCCCAGTATAGTCTATGTGGGGGAAATCCTGGAATATCAGATACAATTAGCATTTAACCAGAAGTGCGAATGAAGCAGTGAACTGCAGTATATTTGATATACATCCAATATATAAAAGGTTATGTTAATATTGATCAGCTGGTCAGAAACTTGACTCCATAGGAAATATAAAAAGATATATGTTGAGCGTGATCATAACTTTCCAATAACACAAAGTTGCAGATCCTCTGCTGCAGGTTTAGCCATTCAGTCAGCCAGGTGTAAAATATGCATTTATTATCACCTTTTCTATTTGGCCAACTAGTGATAATTAAATGATACCCTATTTATTTAACTAAAATATGCATTTATTATTACCTTTTCTATTTGGCCAACGCCGTCTGTTTTTGATGATTGTGATCAACCTTAATTAAATGTGCTAATAATATCTTTGTCTCAATTCATTTCAGAATGCAACACACGTACACAAAAACAAACTACTTAGTTGGGTTATAAAAGAGTTACCTTATTAATTCTCTAAGTTTAAGTCAAGTTGTACATCATAGTTCAGATTACTAAGATAATGAAGCTTCTATTTACGTTACCATATGTATAAAGTATCTACATACGTGTTTTGACTGGTAAGATTCTCACTTTTTACAGAGAGCTCCGCTCCCCCTCAACATAACAAGTCCCGCCCTCCTCACCAGATCATTTAAAAGTAGGGATGGAAATAGGTGAAAAAAGAAATGCGCTCAAACTAAATAACAAGCCAGTCATTTACACTCACCAAGTCACCTTTTCAAAAAAGAAAAATGGCCAAGAGATGCCTAGATATGGGTTTAATCAGCGAGACCCCTGTGACAACCTACAGCCATCAGTCCGGAGCGCCAATCAAGAAACGAATGCAGCATCTGTGCCGTTTTCAGACGCCTCCAGCCGAAGAACTTCATGAAGAATGGACTCTGAAAAATGGCGATGTTTGGGGTTATGTATTCAACTATACGGCGAATGAACTGCATTTCTACAATCTGAAGATTGGAGAAACGTATGGACCCCGCAGTGTTAAAGCGACACTGACCTCAACAGATTGGGCTGTGTTAACTCTGGTGTCTTACAGAGATCTACATGCAACCACTGTATCGGAAGAAGTAGTGCATCGAGAAACCATAGTGGAACCAGCGGTGTACAAGATATTTCTAAAGAAAAGCAAAGAAACGCATACAGCATGCGAGATCAAAGAAGAGTTTTCACCGCTGTCCCTCAATGTGAAGGAACAAGAAGAAGGAGAAATCCCCCCGCCGCCAGAAGTGAGAAGAATCCTGACAAGCACCGTATGGGAAACTAAAAGCGGACCATCGGGGCGGTGGTATTACCGCGCAAGCCGTTTGGTGACGCTGGGGAAGGACCCCTCTGATGATTTTGTTTTGGAGTATTTCAACTCTACATGCGGGGTTTTTCAGACATCCTTTCGGGTGCCTCTGACTGCTTGGCTGAAAATGATTGATGGAAAAGCTACAAAGCTTAAAGAATTTTTTAAACAGAGTCAGACATCGATAGACATTATAAAGGTGAAAAAGACTCTCACTTTTGCAGAGGACTCAGTATCCCACTCAACATAACAAGTCATACCCTCCTCACCAGATCATTTTAAAACTAAGGACCCCGCAAAGAAAAGCATTGAGTTTTCTACCTAGGTAAAAGTTGTTACGAAAATGTGTTATCTCTGGATCAAGATGATGGGTTTAAAAATGAATCTTGTGAAAAATACCAACGCTGTGAGAGACGTCATAAAGACACTCATTTTAACCACAGTGTTTGTTCTCTACAAATGTTTAAAGATTGTTACAAAATGTAAAAATAAAAAAGGTATGGAGACAAAATTAATTCAGGTGACTCTGTCTTTTATCAGGAAAACAAAAATATAATACAAATGGTTTAAGAGGTCAAATGTAACCATCTTGGACTTAATATTCAAAACAAAATACTTTATCTGAATACATTTTCTTTTAAACGCACTTTTCGAAATTATTTATTTATTATTTCAGTGGAACAATCCAGTTTCTGTTAACATCAATGCTTTTTCTCTTCTCTTGTGTTACTAAGATACTTTTAGACCCACTTTGGCGTATGCAACACTTAACAACTGGTAGAATATGAAGTACTTTTGTAAGGATTTTGTTTTTAAATGGCGTTTTTTTTTTTTTTTTTTTTTTTTTGTTGTAAAAACACTTGTTCAGTTAAACAAGGTTTTTTCTTTTTCTGATAACCTTACATATTTTT
This sequence comes from Harpagifer antarcticus, assembly GCA_902827135.1. Taxonomy (NCBI): domain Eukaryota; kingdom Metazoa; phylum Chordata; class Actinopteri; order Perciformes; family Harpagiferidae; genus Harpagifer; species Harpagifer antarcticus. The sequence continues at coordinate 449,914 of CADEHL010001053.1, read as the reverse complement.
AGTTATTTTCTACTACCAAGATACTTTAAGATACACCTTGATGTATGCAACACTTAACAAAAGGGTATAATATTAAGTACTTGGTAAGGAATGGGGTTTTTCTTTAGGGGGTGCAAAACTTTAGAACTGGGTAAAATATTCATTAATTGTAATGAATTGAGTTTTCTTTTTCTTTTTTGATTTTCAACATACTATTTGTACACAATGACTTTTTCCATATCTCTGACAAAACTATACTTTTTGACTTTTTCCGTAAAATCTTGACAAAACTATTGCTTATTCTTAATTTTGACCTATTGCTGCGTGGTTGGAAATGATAGATGAAAAAGCTACAACGCTTAAAGAACTTTATTTTTTTAAAAACTCTCAATTCTATAAATGACTCCCCCCCATTCAACGCAATAAGTCCCACCCTCCACTCGGCAAATCCTCTAAAACGAAGGACCCCACTAAGACAACCGTTGTAAACTAGCCATGGATCTGAGAAAAACCAAGACACCCCCCGTGAGTTGCAGCCAGGAACAGACTCCTGGACTACCATCATCACCACCATTCTGGACCGCCGAATCCGGCTATACTACCGCTGCTGATGTTGCTCCTTGGGCCAAGACGTCTCTGTTTGTGGACACAGTGAATTCGGTGTTGGTTGATATTGTGGAGAGGGTGATACATCGGTACAGAGAAGAAATCTGCAAAGGGTGTCGAGTCAGGCACCCCGGCCAGAGGCAACACGATTTTATGAATGACATGTCCGATTTTTACTTCAGAAACAATTACAATGCGTTAATGAAAAGACTATGGCTCACCGACTTCATTACTGAGATCGACCAGACTCTTATTGATAAAGACATTTTCACGGATGATTCGAGGATCCAAGGCGCTTCGGAGGCTTTTCTTCACAATCTCAAAAATTGCAGACGCCTCAAGGAGAGACTTGAAAAGATCCAGGCCGAGTTGGATGGAGAAGAAGACTATTAACCAGCAGTTGACTGAAGCCAGGGGTTTATTTTTGATACATTGACTTTTCTCTCTTTTAAAGTAAAATAAAAATGGGGAACTACTATGCAAAATGCTCTGTATATATTGAACACAATATAGTCAATATCCTTTTAATAGGGGTGGTGATGAGGACGATTGAAAGCAGAATGAGTAGTGACCCCTGTGTAAAAAGAACGGCTGAAGTTTGTAAACTGGAAGACATTATGGATATCGTTCGTTCTGGCAGTACTATTCCGGGTCATTGGGAAACGATTATAAACGAAACATTTAAAGTGGTCCTGGAATCTTCATTTTCCGAAACATTCTGTAACATTACCGCAGAAATGAAACAAACATCAAAAGTGTATCATGTGCTCTCACTGTATGCTCTGTTTGTAGATGTGATGCATCTTTGTGTTGAAAACAACATACACATGAATATTCAGACTGAAGTGAAAAAACTCCACCAGGATATTTTCAGTAATATGGGGAATTCCAAGCTGGAGACGGTCCTGGGGATGCTACAATCAGTATAACTATTGATTTTTATATGTGTGTGAAAAATAAAAAATGTGTTTTTTACATTTTAAAAACTGTTGTCTTCATTATAGCAAGGGGAGTGTGTCTGATACATGTGTATTACAGTCCTTCACATGCACTGGTGTCTTCATTATAACAAGGGGCGGGATAACAGGGAAGATGTAGGATAAATGTGTACTGAAACGGGCGTATTATACACCCACAGAAACGCAGAAACACGGAAACACACAGAAACACAGAAACACAGACACACAGAAAACACCCTGAATCAAATCTAGAGACGACCATTATGAGTCAGATGCTTGACGAAATCTACTAAAACAAAGTACTTCATGGTAGTGGTCAGCTTTTATACACAAAAGTGTATCTTTTCAGTAACTTTCTCAGAGAATTTAAGCATAAATCTGTCAAATGTTCAAAACAGCCTTGTTTCACTGAAATAGCCCTCAAAATCACAAAAGGCCATTAAGAGTCAGATGCTTTATGAAATCTAATAAAACAGAGTACTTTCATGGTAGTGGTATGCTTTTAAAAAGAAAAGTGTACCTTTCGGTAACATTTCTGAGAGAATTAAGCATAAATCTGTCAAATGTGCAAAGCAGCCTTAGGATACATGACAAAATGCCATTAAGAGTGGGAATCCTAACGAAATCTACTCAGAGTACTTCATGGTAGTGGTCAGTTTTTAGATACAAAGTGTATCTTTCGGTAACATTTTCTGAGAGAATTAAGCATAAAGCAGTCAAATGTGCAAAGCAGTCTTCACTGAAATAGCCTCAAAATCACAAAATGCCATTAAGAGTGGGAATCTTAACGAAATCTACTCAGAGTACTTCATGGTAGTGGTCAGTTTTTAAATACAAAAGTGTATCTTTTCAGTAACCTTTTCGAGAGAATTAAACATAAATCTGTCATATGTTCAAAACAGCCTTCAATGAAATAGCCTCACAATCACAAACTGGCTGAAACTGTACAGTGAATTGGAGAAATTACAGCACAGAGCTTTCTACTACGACACAGATAGTTTAATCTATGTGACAAGACAGGGGGGAGACTCCACTGCCATGGAGGTTGTATCTGGGGATTCCCTAAAAGTTATGCTTACCAGACCAAAACATTTTAAAAGGTTGGGATGCGTTTTTTGTGTAACCCCTTTCACACGCATCCCAACCTTTTAAAATGTTTTGGTCTGGTAAGCATAACTTTTAGGGAATCCCCAGATACAACCTCCATGGCAGTGGAGTCTCCCCCCTGTCTTGTCACATAGATTAAACTATCTGTGTCGTAGTAGAAAGCTCTGTGCTGTAATTTCTCCAATTCACTGTACAGTTTCAGCCAGTTTGTGATTGTGAGGCTATTTCATTGAAGGCTGTTTTGAACATATGACAGATTTATGTTTAATTCTCTCGAAAAGGTTACTGAAAAGATACACTTTTGTATTTAAAAACTGACCACTACCATGAAGTACTCTGAGTAGATTTCGTTAAGATTCCCACTCTTAATGGCATTTTGTGATTTTGAGGCTATTTCAGTGAAGACTGCTTTGCACATTTGACTGCTTTATGCTTAATTCTCTCAGAAAATGTTACCGAAAGATACACTTTGTATCTAAAAACTGACCACTACCATGAAGTACTCTGAGTAGATTTCGTTAGGATTCCCACTCTTAATGGCATTTTGTCATGTATCCTAAGGCTGCTTTGCACATTTGACAGATTTATGCTTAAATTCTCTGAGAATGTTACCGAAAGGTACACTTTTCTTTTTAAAAGCATACCACTACCATGAAAGTACTCTGTTTTATTAGATTTCATAAAGCATCTGACTCTTAATGGCCTTTTGTGATTTTGAGGGCTATTTCAGTGAAACAAGGCTGTTTTGAACATTTGACAGATTTATGCTTAAATTCTCTGAGAAAGTTACTGAAAAGATACACTTTTGTGTATAAAAGCTGACCACTACCATGAAGTACTTTGTTTTAGTAGATTTCGTCAAGCATCTGACTCATAATGGTCGTCTCTAGATTTGATTCAGGGTGTTTTCTGTGTGTCTGTGTTTCTGTGTTTCTGTGTGTTTCCGTGTTTCTGCGTTTCTGTGGGTGTATAATACGCCCGTTTCAGTACACATTTATCCTACATCTTCCCTGTTATCCCGCCCCTTGTTATAATGAAGACACCAGTGCATGTGAAGGACTGTAATACACATGTATCAGACACACTCCCCTTGCTATAATGAAGACAACAGTTTTTAAAATGTAAAAAACACATTTTTTATTTTTCACACACATATAAAAATCAATAGTTATACTGATTGTAGCATCCCCAGGACCGTCTCCAGCTTGGAATTCCCCATATTACTGAAATATCCTGGTGGAGTTTTTTCACTTCAGTCTGAATATTCATGTGTATGTTGTTTTCAACACAAAGATGCATCACATCTACAAACAGAGCATACAGTGAGAGCACATGATACACTTTTGATGTTTGTTTCATTTCTGCGGTAATGTTACAGAATGTTTCGGAAAATGAAGATTCCAGGACCACTTTAAATGTTTCGTTTATAATCGTTTCCCAATGACCCGGAATAGTACTGCCAGAACGAACGATATCCATAATGTCTTCCAGTTTACAAACTTCAGCCGTTCTTTTTACACAGGGGTCACTACTCATTCTGCTTTCAATCGTCCTCATCACCACCCCTATTAAAAGGATATTGACTATATTGTGTTCAATATATACAGAGCATTTTGCATAGTAGTTCCCCATTTTTATTTTACTTTAAAAGAGAGAAAAGTCAATGTATCAAAAATAAACCCCTGGCTTCAGTCAACTGCTGGTTAATAGTCTTCTTCTCCATCCAACTCGGCCTGGATCTTTTCAAGTCTCTCCTTGAGGCGTCTGCAATTTTTGAGATTGTGAAGAAAAGCCTCCGAAGCGCCTTGGATCCTCGAATCATCCGTGAAAATGTCTTTATCAATAAGAGTCTGGTCGATCTCAGTAATGAAGTCGGTGAGCCATAGTCTTTTCATTAACGCATTGTAATTGTTTCTGAAGTAAAAATCGGACATGTCATTCATAAAATCGTGTTGCCTCTGGCCGGGGTGCCTGACTCGACACCCTTTGCAGATTTCTTCTCTGTACCGATGTATCACCCTCTCCACAATATCAACCAACACCGAATTCACTGTGTCCACAAACAGAGACGTCTTGGCCCAAGGAGCAACATCAGCAGCGGTAGTATAGCCGGATTCGGCGGTCCAGAATGGTGGTGATGATGGTAGTCCAGGAGTCTGTTCCTGGCTGCAACTCACGGGGGGTGTCTTGGTTTTTCTCAGATCCATGGCTAGTTTACAACGGTTGTCTTAGTGGGGTCCTTCGTTTTAGAGGATTTGCCGAGTGGAGGGTGGGACTTATTGCGTTGAATGGGGGGGAGTCATTTATAGAATTGAGAGTTTTTAAAAAAATAAAGTTCTTTAAGCGTTGTAGCTTTTTCATCTATCATTTCCAACCACGCAGCAATAGGTCAAAATTAAGAATAAGCAATAGTTTTGTCAAGATTTTACGGAAAAAGTCAAAAAGTATAGTTTTTGACAGAGATATGGAAAAAGTCATTGTGTACAAATAGTATGTTGAAAATCAAAAAAGAAAAAGAAAACTCAATTCATTACAATTAATGAATATTTTACCCAGTTCTAAAGTTTTGCACCCCCTAAAGAAAAACCCCATTCCTTACCAAGTACTTAATATTATACCCTTTTGTTAAGTGTTGCATACATCAAGGTGTATCTTAAAGTATCTTGGTAGTAGAAAATAACTAAAAATATGTAAGGTTATCAGAAAAAGAAAAAACCTTGTTTAACTGAACAAGTGTTTTTACAACAAAAAAAAAAAAAAAAAAAAAAAAAAACGCCATTTAAAAACAAAATCCTTACAAAAGTACTTCATATTCTACCAGTTGTTAAGTGTTGCATACGCCAAAGTGGGTCTAAAAGTATCTTAGTAACACAAGAGAAGAGAAAAAGCATTGATGTTAACAGAAACTGGATTGTTCCACTGAAATAATAAATAAATAATTTCGAAAAGTGCGTTTAAAAGAAAATGTATTCAGATAAAGTATTTTGTTTTGAATATTAAGTCCAAGATGGTTACATTTGACCTCTTAAACCATTTGTATTATATTTTTGTTTTCCTGATAAAAGACAGAGTCACCTGAATTAATTTTGTCTCCATACCTTTTTTATTTTTTACATTTTGTAACAATCTTTAAACATTTGTAGAGAACAAACACTGTGGTTAAAATGAGTGTCTTTATGACGTCTCTCACAGCGTTGGTATTTTCACAAGATTCATTTTTAAACCCATCATCTTGATCCAGAGATAACACATTTTCGTAACAACTTTTACCTAGGTAGAAAACTCAATGCTTTTCTTTGCGGGGTCCTTAGTTTTAAAATGATCTGGTGAGGAGGGTATGACTTGTTATGTTGAGTGGGATACTGAGTCCTCTGCAAAAGTGAGAGTCTTTTTCACCTTTATAATGTCTATCGATGTCTGACTCTGTTTAAAAATTCTTTAAGCTTTGTAGCTTTTCCATCAATCATTTTCAGCCAAGCAGTCAGAGGCACCCGAAAGGATGTCTGAAAAACCCCGCATGTAGAGTTGAAATACTCCAAAACAAAATCATCAGAGGGGTCCTTCCCCAGCGTCACCAAACGGCTTGCGCGGTAATACCACCGCCCGATGGTCCGCTTTTAGTTTCCCATACGGTGCTTGTCAGGATTCTTCTCACTTCTGGCGGCGGGGGGATTTCTCCTTCTTCTTGTTCCTTCACATTGAGGGACAGCGGTGAAAACTCTTCTTTGATCTCGCATGCTGTATGCGTTTCTTTGCTTTTCTTTAGAAATATCTTGTACACCGCTGGTTCCACTATGGTTTCTCGATGCACTACTTCTTCCGATACAGTGGTTGCATGTAGATCTCTGTAAGACACCAGAGTTAACACAGCCCAATCTGTTGAGGTCAGTGTCGCTTTAACACTGCGGGGTCCATACGTTTCTCCAATCTTCAGATTGTAGAAATGCAGTTCATTCGCCGTATAGTTGAATACATAACCCCAAACATCGCCATTTTTCAGAGTCCATTCTTCATGAAGTTCTTCGGCTGGAGGCGTCTGAAAACGGCACAGATGCTGCATTCGTTTCTTGATTGGCGCTCCGGACTGATGGCTGTAGGTTGTCACAGGGGTCTCGCTGATTAAACCCATATCTAGGCATCTCTTGGCCATTTTTCTTTTTTGAAAAGGTGACTTGGTGAGTGTAAATGACTGGCTTGTTATTTAGTTTGAGCGCATTTCTTTTTTCACCTATTTCCATCCCTACTTTTAAATGATCTGGTGAGGAGGGCGGGACTTGTTATGTTGAGGGGGAGCGGAGCTCTCTGTAAAAAGTGAGAATCTTACCAGTCAAAACACGTATGTAGATACTTTATACATATGGGTAACGTAAATAGAAGCTTCATTATCTTAGTAATCTGAACTATGATGTACAACTTGACTTAAACTTAGAGAATTAATAAGGTAACTCTTTTATAACCCAACTAAGTAGTTTGTTTTGTGTACGTGTGTTGCATTCTGAAATGAATTGAGACAAAGATATTATTAGCACATTTAATTAAGGTTGATCACAATCATCAAAAACAGACGGCGTTGGCCAAATAGAAAAGGTAATAATAAATGCATATTTTAGTTAAATAAATAGGGTATCATTTAATTATCACTAGTTGGCCAAATAGAAAGGTGATAATAAATGCATATTTTACACCTGGCTGACTGAATGGCTAAACCTGCAGCAGAGGATCTGCAACTTTGTGTTATTGGAAAGTTATGATCACGCTCAACATATATCTTTTTATATTTCCTATGGAGTCAAGTTTCTGACCAGCTGATCAATATTAACATAACCTTTTATATATTGGATGTATATCAAATATACTGCAGTTCACTGCTTCATTCGCACTTCTGGTTAAATGCTAATTGTATCTGATATTCCAGGATTTCCCCCACATAGACTATACTGGGGTGGGCCGCCCAGTATATTAACGGCCTCCCAAGTATATTTCGCGACCCATTTAGTTTTTTAATTTATTTTGAACGCAATGCTGCTCACATGTGGGTCTGCCTCACACAGGGTGACTGGCTGTCTACATGATGTGGCCTGCCTACATGGCCACTGTCATACAGATCATAAATCAAAGCCCTTGATTGGTCTCTGTGTGTCAGTCAAGCTCTGGATAAGCTCAGGTGAGGGAGGAATAGGGTATTTATTTATTTATTATATCCCTATTCATATAGACTTTATAGTTTAATAAAAGTAATTACACTAATCCAAAATCCATGCAAAACTAAAGAGAATACAGAACTAAAGAGAATATCCCCAAGTATCAGTACTAAAAACCTAAATAAGCTCTTTAAAAAATAATATGAGTACCCTCTTTGCAAAACAGATATATCCTTGTCTTAACAGTTCCCCAAAAAAAAAAAAAACTTGAAAAGAAACATCCTTAGCAGACACAAATCATTTAAAAACAAACCTTGAATCAAATCTAGAGAGGACAATAACGTTTTTAGGTGTCTTAGTGAGTGCTATTTTAAACTAATTCCACCACATATATATATATATATATATATATATATATATATATATATATATATATATATATATATATATATATATATATATATATATATATATATCTTATTCTAACCCTATAATGTATTTACTGAAAAAGAGTCCTCTCCTGCTGATATTCAGGTATGCTGTCGCCATGTCTCTGCTTTAAAGAGTCCTTTATCGATGTGTTTAAGGATGCGTCTTTTGCCCCCTACAGAGTGAAACTTAGTTATCACTATTAAAAACTAAATAAGCTCTTTTTAAATTAATATGAATACCCTCATTGCCAAAACAGAAATATCCTTGTCTTAACAGTTTCACAAAAAAAAAAAACTTGAGAAGAAACATCCTTAGCAGACACCGTGTCTAATCAGCATATAGATTAGCATCCCTTATCTCAACCCCCACATTAAAGGGGCAACTCTGTGTGTGTGTGTGTGTGCACAATCTCCTTGCATAGCAAGGGTGGAGAAGAGGGGGGAGGCCTGGGCACATTGAGCGGCAGACATCCTAACTTCAGAGAGACATGTCTCACTCATAAAAATACCTAAATTAAGATCACAGGCTCATAACATCTAAGGCTAATTAGATTAGATAACCAGACAGCATAACTTCAAAGAGACTATCTTAATCGACACATCAAGGAAATAGATAACAAACCATGTCTCACTCATAAAAATACCTAGATTAAGATCAAAGGGCAAAACAGCAAAGGCTAATTAGATTATATAACCCCTGAGGGATCAGACAGCATAACTTCAAAGAGACTACCTTAATCAATACATCAAAGAAATAGATAACAAATGCATTCCACAGGGGGGCTTTTCACACCTACCCTTTATAACCCTTCACCCCTCACATCAAAGGGTCTCAAACAATGGGAGGCGGGACATAGCTCTCATAAAAGCTCTCGACCAATGGGAGGCGAGGGGAGGCGGGACTTAGCTCATTTGGGGGCGTGTCACCTGTCACTTTTTATGCATACTAATGAGACGAAAGCGGTATGGTTAACACTACTCACTACATACTGATATACACCTGAACATCAGCAGGAGAGGACTCTTTAAAGTAGAGACACTACATACTGATATACACCTGAACATCAGCAGGAGAGGACTCTTTAAAGTAGAGACACTACATACTGATATACACCTGAACATCAGCAGGAGAGGACTCTTTAAAGTAGAGACACTACATACTGATATACACCTGAACATCAGCGGGAGAGGACTCTTTAAAGTAGAGACACTACATACTCATATACACCTGAAGATGAGCAGGAGAGGACTCTTTAAAGTAGAGACATTACATACTGATATACACCTGAACATCAGCAGGAGAGGACTCTTTAAAGTAGAGACACTACATACTGATATACACCTGAACATCAGCAGGAGAGGACTCTTTAAAGTAGAGACACTACATACTGATATACACCTGGACATCAGCAGGAGAGGACTCTTTAAAAATAAACTTCACCTAAAGGTATTTCTTTAATGCATTAACAACAGAAAGACACTGAGACAAACACAGTGAGGAACTAAACAGCTTGCAGTCCAATTGAGGCAGCTTTTTAAGGGCTGTAACAGAGCAGATTTGGAAAAGGTGTGGGGGGGGGGGGGGGGTAGAGGAAAGACAAAGATTATATAACCGTATTTTCCTTCCCGTGGGAATAAAAGGTGGAATAGAGTGGGATTAGTGATGTTGCAGCACAACGATAAAGAGCTTTCGCTTATGTAAGAAGGGATGGATCTATACTCCGAAGAGTAAACCATTGTTATTCTCTAAACAAGCGTTTGGGTGCCAGGACAGATTCTCAGGAAGCTGAAAATCACACTTTTCTAAATGTAACAAGGGCATAGTGATTTTGCTATCCGTATGCATGTTAAGGCTTTTGAAAACGCCTTATATTTCAGTAAGATAAGATATACTTTATTGGGATATTTGTCCGTTACAGCAGCATCATGTTAAGAAAAACGACATTGCACATTATTATACAAATAAACAAATAGAAACATCTCAAAATAGAAAATACACAGATCTGAAAAGTCAAATATATACATGTTGACCCTGTTGGTTATCTTACAGATAAACATAGGAAGAGGCAAACTACAGCTATAACACAATTTAAAAGTAGGATATTATTTACGTTAAGTGTGCAAGGAATGACATATTAACTTAAATATATATATACAGTGTGAGGAAAAGTTGTAAGTCGTACGTCCAGTTATCGAAAGAGAGACTATGGAGAGGTGATTTCAGTCCTCCGTGCAGCGCCCTTTGACCTTGTGAATGACCTGTGTTTGAGTTAATGTGTTTCCATCGAAATACAACCAGGGTCTTTTCTCAGTCCTTCTTCATCATGTCAGGGGACTGAAGTGTTCTGTTAGCATCCAACTTAAAACCGTAATTATTCTGCTAACTCAAGTGTAAAGTGTAAAGTGTTATTGTATTCAATGTTTACATATTGGGAGTTTGATAGGCTGGACAAGCATGATGTACACTTCCTTCTATTCTGTATATTAATATTGTGTATTCAATATGTAAGGGATAATGTGCAGCGGTCATTATGGGGAAAAGAACACCGACAGGCTGAACAGGAGCACGACGCGAAGCGGAGGGATCTAGATCGGCATGAAGGTGTTCTTTTCCCCATAATGACCAAGTCACTGCACATTATCCCGCTTGTTACACGGCCACATTCTCAACAAAGTAACGTTATGACTCCCAATTTTAATTGAAATGCTTTTATGGATTTAGAAAATGATTTTATTGATTTAAAAAATAGTTGTATTGATTTAAATTGACATGCATCCGCTAAGAAAAATAGTCCGTTGTTACCGTTTGAACTAACGTAGCAACGGCAGGAAGTGCTTCGATAGCGTTTTTGAGGAGCTTTTTGATTACAGATTTGAAAACATCGTTGCTTGATTTAAAAGTAGCACAATTCATTATGTCAGACCTTGGGAAGTATCTAGATCTCCCTGCCCTAATGCCAAAGGAACGACACACTGAATATGTGTCGCCGTTTGATGTCTATGTCTGGACCGCTGCATAAAAAGGAGGGTTTCTGCCCCGTTACTTCTCCGCGGTTTTCTTGTCGCTCTTGTCTTGTCAGTTAGAAAAGCAAACTGCTTTCAGCCAAACTGCATACAGTTCAATCGAACGGACTTGTTTGTGCAGATGTGAGCGTCCTTAACAACGGTCAATAAGTGCTTGACAGCAGTCTGTCTGTTCTGGATTAACAACGTGTCACGTGTTCTGAATTGACCAATCAGAATGGAGTATTCAACTAAATCATGTAATAAATATATATATATATATATACATTAGATATTATAATAATACATTTAATTTCTAAGCGCTTTCAGGTGCTCAAAGACACTTTACAGTAGTATAAAAAGGAAGTCAAATATAAAAAGTTGAAAAAAATATATATCCTTCAGTATTGATATGTTTGTATTCACAGTTTTTTCCTATTTTGTTTATCTTCTGCCGATTTCTTATTTTTTTATTTGTATATTTACCTGTCATACATGTGCAATGTCTTTTCTATGCTGTTGTCATTTCACAAATTGAGATAGCTATCTTTATCTTTTCCCTCCTCTTCATGCAGTCTAAATCCTGCACAGTGAGTAAAGGTGACGTTGATGCTGTGGCTCTCAGACAGACGCCGTGCTCTACCCATCATCCATTAGTCCAGATCTCACATAAGCAGCGCTCCGCAGAGATTGAGGTCGCTGTAGATGACGACAGATAATGGGAAACTCGTGAGAGCGAGGCGTCTCTTTGTACTTTGCACATGAACAACCGTCCTGATCTTGTCAGAAACATTTCGTCTCATCATGGCTGCAGAGCTGAGCTTCTCACAAACGGTTCTAGAGTCGGTCGGCAGAACACAAGAGATGCTAGAGGCTTTGGTTTAATTCGAGCCAGAGAAAGACTTATGGCTGCTGAATAATGCACTTGTGATTTACCCTGGAATTTAAGGTTTATTATAGAAGGAATATGTCAGGCTGACCACGTTTGATTTCAGACATGTTAAGATTGTGAGATTCAAAGCTTGAACACCTTTCTAACTTAACAATTACTATCTTCTTTTACATTACATTGCATTTAGCTGACGCTTTTATCCAAAGCGACTTACAATAAGTGCATTCGACCAAGAAGATGCAAACTTGAAGAAAACAGAATCATAAGTACATCAGGTTTCATAGAGCCAAAACATTTCAAGTGCTACTCAACTGGCTTTAGATAAGCCAGTCCTTTGTTAGTATAAGTGCTTTGTTAGTAATTCTATCGCTTGAGGTCGAGTCGAAAGAGATGAGATTTTAGTAAACTTACCTGGATAAAGTACCCAAAAAACAATTTATGCACTGGTTTCAAATCTATATAGCTTGTAAACAATTATTTTTTAAGTTGGAGACATCATGTATCTGTGAAGCGTGAATTGTTGTTCTGTATTTCACTAGAAAATTGTCAAAGTCAACTTTATTTTCAATCTTCTGAGCGCGTGATGCAGTGTTTCTCAATGTCGAGGAAGGCTGCTCCAGAGCCACTATTTCAAGCATACTACGTCATCGAGTGCCCGCCGAAGTACTGTTCCAATGTCCAGCATACTTGGAATTCTACCGAGACCGGCGTACTTCGTAGCGGGACATTTCGAGGCTGCACCATAGACTCTGGGTGTTTCTCAATGTCGAGTACGCTTGCTTGGTAGCACATGTCTTCCGAGTCACTTGCTTCAGAAGCGAGGCAAGAATCCTTCCTGGCATTCGGAAAACGAAGAGTGGAACAGGTGAGCAAGTGTGCAGGTGTGCGTCATATGAGAGGCCCCGCCTTACATTTTCCGCCACAGATTTGGGGAAATTGGTCCGTGCGCAAAGCATTGTGGGGATTTTAAGACCCCGGAGTCTACACATGTGCAGCCTCGAAAATTCCCGCGACGAAGTACGCCGGGCTCGGTAGAATTCCAAGTATGCCGGACATTGTAACAGTCCTTCGGCGGCACTCGATGACGTAGCATGCTTGAAATAGTGGCTCTGGAGCAGCTTTACTCGAGATTGAGAAACACCCTAGGGGCTGCACATGTATAGACTCCGCGGTCTTAAAATCCCCACAATGCTTTGCGCACAGACCAATTTCCCCAAATCTTTGGCGGAAATCTCGCTCCATTTAAGGCGGGGCCTCATGACACACACCTGTTAGCCTGTTCCACCATTCTTCATTTTCCGAGGCTAGGAAGGATTCTTGCCTCGCTTCTGAAGGACCTGACTCGGAGGACATGTGCTACCAAGCAAATGTCTTGTATTTCTTTGCAATATATTGACTTTTTTAATAAATATAATTATTGATATTATTGTATTTATGCATTATGATTCGTTTTTAGTGGAGTGTTATGGTAGACCTTTGGGTAGCAGTAGCCTTCGGGCCGTGTTACGTAATTGCGGAGTCAAGCATACATTATTTCCCCATCTGTTTCCATCTGCCCTCTTCTGTTTTGTGTGTTCTCTAAGGCGGGCTGAACAGAGTCAGACTCCCTTTGCAGGAGGAAACTAATGGAGGCAATCTGCATCTCAGCACTCTGCTGTGTGATGCTTGATTCGTCCTTGCAGCTTTATTGGCATCATTAGGCGCATTCACACCGCAGTACTTTTCCCACAAAGGTTCATGCGAACTTAGTTCAGTGAACTCTTTTATCGCGTTCACACCAAAAAGAGCCGGTACTAAATATAGCTCTTTTCTCACAAAAGAGCCGCTCGTAAGTCCCTGCTAGAGAGCAGGGACTTTCGAGCGGCTCTTTTGTGAGAAAAGAGCTATATTTCTGATTGGCTGGGCGGATTGCAAACCACGCCTCGTAAAACTTCCAAAAAGTTTTGTGAAGCCGCCATTTTATTATCCTCGCATTAGCATTATTAGCATTAGCCCAGCGCAGAAACGCAGAGAGACTAACTTATGGCAACACAAAATAAAACATGGGAGCGGTGGAGATGAGGAGGTGTCGGCGTTCTGGGCGATTTACTCGGAAGGCTTCAGTAGAAGCTGCTGGGAGTCCCAGCAACTTCTACTGAAGCCTTCCCCAACTCCGGGGACTTCCGGCCGGGGACTCCGGGCGGCAGTATCCGCCGTGAAGTTGTTTGTAGCCTGCCAGTAAACCCAAAGCAGAAGAAGAAGAAGTGAAGTCAGCGGCTTCATTTGCCTAATCCACCCCCAGAGACTTTTTCCGGTGTGAACGCGATCTGTACTTAGTTCATGCGAACTAAAGAGTTTGCATGAACTAAGTTCGCATGAACCTTTGTGGGAAAAGTACTGCGGTGTGAATGCGCCTATTACCACTCGATGATTTCACAGCGGGCTGTTTGTCTTCTGCAGGCGTGGCTTTGATGTACAGGAAGCACACTCTAAAGCTGGTTTTACAGCATCCTACAGATCCACCATTAAAGAGGCTGTGTTAGGCTTTTTGGGGTTTTACCTTTCCTATAGTGTGTTATATTGGTTTATGTGCATTTAAATGGTCTGCTAACCCTAACATTTTCTCCTCCAAACAACTGCCTGAAACGCCTCTATTGGACTCTTTTGTTTACTTCCATTACATATTAACATCACTATGTAACACTCACGCTTAAATTTGCTAGCGCTCAAACACATTGTACATGATAGGCTAAGGGGCGTGACATGTCTAAGTTGTTGACCAATCACAACAGAGCCGGCCAGCTAACCAATCAGAGCAGACTGGGCTCTGGTTTCAGACACAGGGTGAAAAGAGGTGCTGCAGCACAGGCAGTAAGAGAACAATAAAGAGACATGTCCCAGTAGAGACACTACATACTGATATACACCTGAACATCAGCAGGAGAGGACTCTTTAAAGTAGAGACACTACATACTGATATACACCTGAACATCAGCAGGAGAGGACTCTTTAAAGTAGAGACACTACATACTGATATACACCTGAACATCAGCAGGAGAGGACTCTTAAAGTAGAGACACTACATACTGATATACACCTGAACATCAGCAGGAGAGGACTCTTTAAAGTAGAGACACTACATACTGATATACACCTGAAACATCAGCAGGAGAGGACTCTTTAAAGTAGAGACACTACATACTGATATACACCTGAACATCAGCAGGAGAGGACTCTTTAAAGTAGAGACACTACATACTGATATACACCTGAACATCAGCAGGAGAGGACCTCTTTAAAGTAGAGGACACTACATACTGATATGCACCTGAACATCAGCAGGAGAGGACTCTTTAAAGTAGAGACACTACATACTGATATGCACCTGAACATCAGCAGGAGAGGACTCTTTAAAGTAGAGACACTACATACTGATATACACTGAACATCAAGCAGGAGAGGACTCTTTAAAGTAGAGACACTACATACTGATATACACCTGAACATCAGCAGGAGAGGACTCTTTAAAGTAGAGACACTACATACTGATATACACCTGAACATCAGCAGGAGAGGACTCTTTAAAGTAGAGACACTACATACTGATATACACCTGAACATCAGCAGGAGAGGACTCTTTAAAGTAGAGACACTACATAATAATAATAATAATAATAATAATAATAATAATAATAATAATTTATTATACATTTATTATAGCGCTTTTCCAGATGCTCAAAGCGCTTTACAAATACACATTACACATTACACATGCAATGGTCAACACTGTGGACAATACCCACAGGAGCAAGTTCAGGTGAAGTGTCTTGCCCAAGGACACAACGGCTTTACAGACGCAGCAGCGGCAGGTTTCACCCCTTGATCTGATGATCATTGCACAGCGCACTGCGCCACACCGTCCATCTTCACGCCTCGAAGTCATCGAGGCGCTTTTACAAGTACACATTGATATCATACATGTACTGTGGACATTACCCACAGGAGCAAATCCGGGTGAAGTGTCTTGCCCAAGGACACAACGGCCTGACGCAGTGGCGGCAGGAGCGGGTTTCGAACTGGAGTTCCCCAGCACCCCCCTTGATCTGATGATCAGATGCACAGACCACTGCGCCACCCGTCCCCATAATACACTACATACTGATATACACCTGAACATCAGCAGGAGAGGACTCTTTAAAGTAGAGACACTAAATACTGATATACACCTGAAAATCAGCAGGAGAGGACTCTTTAAAGTAGAGACACTACATACAGATATACACCTGAACATCAGCAGTCTTTATCTTTAAAAGAGCAGGAACAACAAGATAATCCTGCCTTTTTATCCCCAGCTTCCGAATGTGCACTTATCTGCTGATTGATATGTACAATAATCACATATTGAATCTTATTTCTTCCTCTTCATTTATTCCCTCGACTCTCACTGCTTCTCCACAATCCTCTTCATTCACCGCATCAAATCGTCCCCTTTCGTTGTCGTCTAATCGACACACACTTATAAAAAGGGCCCCTCTGAATGCACACTCACATCTGAATAATACCCAATGACACAAATCGAGATCTGATTACTTACACACACGGAGCACAATCCTCCGGCTTCATTGTGCGGGGCGAAGAAGTGTCGTTATGACGTATTTTGTGCACGCAGAGTTAATCAGCCCTCATGTGTGTATTAATGTTTCAGACCTTCACTCCTTCCTCCTGTTCGCCTCTTAAATCATGCATGGCGTACAGTACACATGTAATACACGATTACACAACTTGTTTTTCCCAATCTCTGAGCTCTTACTGCTATTTCTAGAAATCATTGTGGACTCGTCCTGCAGTGTCAGTGTGGACTGGATGAGCAGTTTCATTTAAAGGAATTATAATCCCCTTGTCCCTAAACTGCAGCGACAACCTCGTCACATTTAGCTATGAACCCTGGGCAAGAGGCAGGACGCGGAGCCGCGGCAGAGCAGAGGGATAATTTGGGAATGTTGGTTGAAATAATGCACTACATGATTCAAATAGATGCCGTCCCCGCATGAATAATTCATTCCTGCAGTATTACTCCCAATGCCATCACCGTTCTGCCGTTCTGCCGTCTCCTCTTATATTCCCTTCCTTTTTCCTTTTATATTCTCACACTTTCACTCTTTTACTTCATCTCTACTGCGTCTATTTCATTATATTATATTACATTTCATTTAGCTGCATTATTAGAGAAATAATGCTTGACTCCGCAATTACGTAACACGGCCCGATGCTGCAAAAGGCAACTACTACCCAAAGGTGTACCATAACACTACACCACTACACTTAAAAACTAATCACAATGCATAAATACAATAATATCAATAATTATATTTATTAAAAAAGTCAATATATTGCAAAGAAATACAAGCTATATCATATAAGTACATCAGGTTTCATAGAGCCAAAACATTTCAAGTGCTACTCAACTGGCTTTAGATAAGCCAGTCCTTTATTAGTATATAAGTGCTTTGTTAGTCATTCTATCGCTCGAAGTGGAGTCGAAAGAGATGAGTTTTCAGTCTGCGCCGGAAGGTGTGTAAGCTATCTGCTGTCCTGATGTCAATGGGGAGCTCATTCCACCATCTTGGAGCCAGGACAGCAAACCCACGTGTTTTTGCTGATGGGTGTGAGGGAATAATTCTCGCCTGTTGACGTTTATAAGCAACCCTGAGTCTGTTATCTCTTTTAAGGAATGGGAGGCTCCAGCTATCTTGATAAACCAGTTTTATAACCAGTCACAGAGCCTAAGAGTCAGACAAGGCTGGGCAGAATTGATGTGGCAACCCACCTGGGCAGTCAGAACCTCTGGCTGCTGTGACTTGTGATGTGAAATTCTCCCGACGATACTTGTAATAAACTACCAGTGTTCCAACTCTCCTCGTGTCTCTCTGAGTCCTGACTCTCCATTTCTGCAGAAGTTTCCCTTACAATGGGAACTTGGGTCCCCCTCCCAGTGCGGGGGCAGTCTATTTCACAGGGTTTGAGTTTAGAAGTGATGGCGGGAAAATGAAATTGTAGGGTTGTTATGAAATCATCAGCATTTAAATTAAGAAAAACGAGTTGCTTAAACACAAGTGAGCGAAATGTAATTACTCTTTTGGGCTGTGATTCAATACAAAGTGAGTTGTATTGAATTATTGTTCTGCAGTGGAGAAATGTGGGGAAACCAACTCTATGTTGTCCTGATGAAATGACCAATAGTAGGCTTATCCTCTTCTTAGCTTAGGAAAGATGTGTCTTTACTAACATTTGCAGAACGCATGTGCAGAAATGCTGTTTTGCGTAGCTGAAAAATACTTCATCTAACAATAAACTGTGGGTGACTTCCATACTACATTACATTACTTGTTAGATGCTTCTATCCAAAGCGACTTACATACTCAATACTGTGGGCAATCCCCACAGGAGCAATTTGGGGTGAAGTGTCTCAGGGACACAACAACATGCTTACTGCAGTGGGGTTTGAACCTGTGCCCCCCTGATCCGAACACCAACGCACAACCCACTGCGCCACACGCCTCCACTTAATATACTTCCATGTAATAACACAAAAAGTCCAAATCAAAATATAACATGTTATACTGCTTTTCAATGGGATTTTCACTTTTGCAGCTCTGCCCTCTAACCCACAAACAAAACATTTCTTTGTCAATTTCTCTTGAGGCAATGTGCCAACAAAGCAGTAGTAACACGCACATGTGCACGTTCTTTTTCTACTTGTACAATGTGGGGGCGCTCGGTGTAAAAATTATGGTTTGGTTTTGGCTCAAACCAGCAAAGACTGCTTTGTGCTGGGTGTAAGATATTGCCCTGTATCTTGTTTTTCTTGTATTGTTTCTCTAATAAAATTATTCTAATCTTGGTAACCTTACTTAAAAAACACGTGGAAAAAAGAGCTCCAATGGCAACCTACACTAGCATAAACAATTTGTCAACTTACAGCTTCTCACTCATGCGGATTCTGGACCGTAAAAGAGTAAATATACTGAAACTCTATGGGATGTAGGGTTGGTTGTGTTGATTTTGCTGCAGTCTTCAAAAGCACATCACAGATTAACAGAATAAGCATTCAAGGTGTATATCCAAACAGACCTAACAGCCCTTTTAAAGCTTTACCCAATGACCTAAGATGTCATGTTTATCACTTTTTGTTGAAAAGCATGCTCTAATTTGGCGGTCCCCATGGAAACTGCCTTTAATTAGCCCTGTAATGGCTGTCCACAATGTGCCGGCGCCCATAACATCTCTGATTTGAAGCCACTGATTAAACCCCTTCAGCTTTGATTTCATGCTCGTATCGCTGGTTCGAGGGTTGCCATGGAACACCAGTAGGGCTGCGTCTCACTAATGGAAGAAAGCACTCGTCTGGGCACGCACTCACAGCCCGGCTGCTCCTGAAGCACGCTATTAACACTCTGGACTGGTTTAGACCTGCTTGAAATTAGCCCAAGAAGCATGACATTTGACCAAAACAGGATCGTCTTCACCCCTTCTTTCATTCCAGTTCCCTCTTGCTTTTTTTCCAGGGGGATAAACGAGGTCATTATAGATAGATGGATGGATGGATAGATAGATAGATAGATAGATAGATGGATAGATAGATGGGTGGATGGATAGATGGATAGATAGATAGATGGATGGATGGATGGATGGATTAGATCAGATAGATGATAGTATATAGATAGATGGGCTGGATGGATAGATAGATGGATAGATAGATATATAGATGGATGGATGGATAGATAGATGGATGGATAGATATATAGATGGATGGATGG
>CADEHL010001053.1:365000-425000 GCA_902827135.1 Harpagifer antarcticus | reverse complement strand
CCCCTCTTCTTCATGTCTCTTCTACATCAACATGTGTCCCATCTTCTTCATGTCTATTCTACATCAACATGTGTCCCCTCTTCTTCATGTCTCTTCTACATCAACATGTGTCCCCTCTTCTTCATGTCTCCTCTACATCAACATGTCCCCTCCTCTTCATGTCTCTTCTACATCAACATGTGTCCCCTCTTCTTCATGTCTCTTCTACATCAACATGTGTCCCCTCCTCTTCATGTCTCTTCTACATCAACATGTGTCCCCTCTTCTTCATGTCTCTTCTACATCAACACGTGTCCCCTCTTCTTCAAGTCTCTTCTACATCAACATGTGTCCCCTCTTCTTCATGTCTCTTCTACATCAACATGTGTCCCATCTTCTTCATGTCTCCTCTACATCAACATGTCCCCTCCTCTTCATGTCTCTTCTACATCAACACGTGTCCCCTCTTCTTCATGTCTCTTCTACATCAACATATGTCCCCTCTTCTCCATGTCTCTTCTACATCAACATGTGTCCCCTCTTCTTCATGTCTCTTCTACATCAACATGTGTCCCCTCTTCTTCATGTCTCTTCTACATCAACATGTGTCCCCTCTTCTTCATGTCTCTTCTACATCAACATGTGTCCCCTCTTCTTCATGTCTCCTCTACATCAACATGTCCCCTCCTCTTCATGTCTCTTCTACATCAACATGTGTCCCCTCTTCTTCACGTCTCTTCTACATCAACATGTGTCCCCTCTTCTTCATGTCTCTTCTACATCAACATGTGTCCCCTCTTCTTCATGTCTCTTCTACATCAACATGTGTCCCCTCTGTGGAAAGAGACTCTGAAAGTTTCAGGAACAAAGATTCTCTCTCTTTTTGATCCATTTCTATAAAAACCTGTCTGAAAATGAGCCGATCAGATTTTGGCCACTTTGTGATGTCATAATGATGTTTTGTCTTGTGTAACCATTAGCCAATCAGCAACCAAGGTAACCCCCCCCCCCCCCCCCCAGAGTAACAGACAGAGAATCAGCACTTTGGAAACAGGGCTGAAACAGAGGGGATTATGGGTAATGCTGCAATGATCTGTTTGGTGTTTCAGCCAATCAGAGACAGGCTCTGTGTATATCTGAGGCCTGTGATATATTGATGAAAAACTGTATAATAGGGGACCTTTAAATCCACTTTTTTAACAACTAGTTCTGTGTTTTTCTTTGTGTGCACAGATTCTTGTTGGAGAGCTTTGTGCATTCTTCACCAAGGCGGAGGGAACCCAGGAGAAAACCATTGTCACTGCAGACTGCTGCTACTTCAACCCCCTGCTGAGACGCATAATACGTTTCCTAGGTGAACACACTGCAGTATTGAACTGCCATCTTTTTCTTTCAGGGTGTATTTTTGTGTCGTCTTGCCAGGTAGATTTCACGCTGCTATGGACAGTTCTTGCACTAATGCAGATTTCTCAGAGTTCTTGAAGTGACTGTTATTTATATTGATTGTTGTGCTTTTAGTTATGTCTTAATGTGTGCATATGTATACATGTGTCTGTTGATTGTATATATACTTTATAGGATATACATATTTTTATATATATTTGTATTCGGGATTGTGGGAAACGGTATTTCGATCTCTCTGTCTGTACACACAAACTGAAAGATTGACAATAAAGTTGACTTTGATTTAAAGTCTTCCTTCTTTAAAAAAGAAAGCGATAGAGAGACCGAATCAAAAAGGTCCAAACAATTTGAAATAAAAGGTTGACTTGTTAGAAACGTGCACGTACTTACGGTGCATGTAGCTGCTAATTAGATGATAAACTGAGATTTCATCTTGGAGGTAAGATATACAGGATCTTGTGAATATTAAGCAGCCTGCAAATTTACATCTCGAGCTGAATCAGATAATAAAGTGTTGATGCTATTTTAGGAAGGTAAAACTTTGTTATCACCCGTTATATCTCGAACTGTCGTATCTGTTAAAATGGTTCAAACAGCTAATGTGCTTTTCTGATAACTCTCTGCCTTTTATTCCACGTCTACATCCCTTTTCGTAGACGTTAGCTATTCATGCACTCAAAATTGTTCAAATGTACAGACCTGGTAGAATTCCAAACGGCACAAATCATGTTTAAGGCAAATAATAACGTTTTACCGGGAAACATCCAAAAAGTATTCACTCAACGAGTGGGGGGATATAGTTCAAGGAGACAATTTCAATTCGTAATTCATAGGGTCCGTACAACCAGAAGAACTTGTTGTATCTCAGCCTGTGGAGTGAGACTAGGAACAGTGTGAATGTGGAGCTAAAGCCATGTCCAGACATTAACCAGTTCAAGAGGAAATACAGAGAAATTATTTTCTCGAGGTACAGGGATGGGGAAGGTGTTTGTGTATGTGTGAGTATCTAGGTGTGTATATGTATATGTACCAGTGGCGAACCGTGTCTATCACAACTGGACCTTCTGTAGACACACACCCCCCCCCCCCCCCCCCCCCACCCTCCGCGGCATTAGAATGTCCGTCTTTTCACTGAATTGTCGTCTTGAGGTACTCACAACAATTCCGCAACAACTTCATCTTCACCTGTTGCACTTGCCATTTCAACGTTAAAAACAACAAAACGGCATGAATTGCTTCGTCACATTCGTTCTAGATCCTCTGTCTGGAGCCAGTGAACTAGCGGGCCTTCTAGAGCACCCTGGAACCGAGGGGAACTCTGAAAGAACACGCCCATTGGCTACAAATCAATATATGATTGGTTGATCAAACTGTCAGTCCAAACGTACGCTCTCAGTCAGTGTAAGGGCCAGGGCATTCGATCAAGGATGTAGAATACCTTGTTGAAGGATATTCTACCCAGAGACCCAGAACAAGATCTGATTGGTTGCTTTCTTTTCTAACACAAAACCACTGAAATGCGTAGTGCATGGTCCGAGAAGGACAAACAAATCAACGTTACACTGTAATATTACAGATCAACAACACAGATACGATTCTCATTTATTCATTTTATTACCTTTTATTTATATAATTAAATCGATTTTGTGTTTGTTTTATCTGAGTGTTCCAGGGTATTCTCTGAATCCCTTGAAGGCCCTGACGGTTCGCCACTGCTATGTACATATATGTATGTATGTGTACGTTTGTGTGTATGTACATATGTGTATATATGTCAATCAACAGGTAAAGCAGATTAATAATAATAATAATAATGATAATTATTGCAGATTATAGATTATAAATAAATTATTTAGGGACAAGGGGGTGAGATTAAATAAATTATACTTCTTCTCACTCCTTTTCGAACACTAGATATGGGACTGTTTATGTTGCTAATGTTGTTGTTGTTGTTGTTGTTGTTGTAAATGTCATTTTTTGTTTGATTTCTCTTACATGACTATGCACTGTACATCTTTTGTTGTTTTGTAATTATTTATTTTACTTGTTCGAAATCAAATGTATCACTCAATCAAAGCTACAGTGTAGATATGTCGATGTCCCAGGCTCCTCCAACGGTGCAACACAATGAAACAGACAACATAGTTAGAATAGTGCAAGTAATACGATTAAAACAGAACATAAATGGTGCTAGGAGAGTCTAAGTAAATATCAAAGTCCAAGTCAACTTTATTGTCAATCTTCTAGTTTGGGTGTACAGAGAGATCGAAATACCGTTTCCCACAATCCCGAATATAAAAACAAATGATCACTATATACAAAATAACAGTCACTTCAATATTTTTGATATATTAGATAAATAATGTGTAAGTTGCAGACAGATTAATCTTCTTCATCTCTTACACAGGTGTCTATGCCTTCGGTCTCTTCACCACCACAATCTTCGTGAATGCCGGCCAGGTGGTGACAGGAAACCAGACGCCTCACTTCCTGTCTGCGTGTCGACCGAACTACACGGCGCTGGGCTGCCAGTCGACCATGCAGTACATCGCAGAGCGCCGGGCCTGCACAGGGAACCCTCTGGTGGTCATGTCTGCACGGAAATCTTTCCCCTCCAAGGACGCAGCGCTCAGCATCTACTCTGCAGTCTACACAGTGGTAGGTTGAAGCATACTGGCTGGATATTTAGAGGTTCTGTTAAAGGGCACCTATTATGCAAAATCCTCTTCTCCATGTCTCTTCTACATCAACATGTGTCCCCTCTTCTTCATGTCTCTTCTACATCAACATGTGTCCCCTCTTCTTCATGTCTCTTCTACATCAACATGTGTCCCCTCTTCTTCATGTCTCTTCTACATCAACATGTGTCCCTCTTCTTCATGTCTCTTCTACATCAACATGTGTCCCCTCTTCTTCATGTCTCTTCTACATCAACATGTGTCCCCTCTTCTTCATGTCTCTTCTACATCAACATGTGTCCCCCTCTTCTCCATGTCTCTTCTACATCAACATGTGTCCCCTCTTCTTCATGTCTCTTCTACATCACCATGTGTCCCCTCTTCTTCATGTCTCTTCTACATCAACATGTGTCCCCTCTTCTCCATGTCTCTTCTACATCACCATGTGTCCCCTCTTCTTCATGTCTCTTCTACATCACCATGTGTCCCCTCTTCTTCATGTCTCTTCTACATCAACATGTGTCCCCTCTTCTTCATGTCTCTTCTACATCACCATGTGTCCCCTCTTCTTCATGTCTCTTCTACATCAACATGTGTCCCCTCTTCTTCATGTCTCCTCTACATCACCATGTGTCCCCTCTGTGGAAAGAGACTCAGGAACAAAGATTCTCTCTCTTTTTGATCCATTTCTATAAAAACCTGTCTGAAAATGAGCTGATCAGATTTTGGCCACTTTATGATGTCATAACGATGTTTTGTCTTGTGTAACCATTAGCCAATCAGCAACCAAGGTAACCCCCCCCCCCCCCCCCCCCCCCCCCCCCCCCTTATCACCTGAATCTCCTCTAGAGCACCATTGAGTTCTTTGTCACCAAATGTCTCTCAGAGGGGCGTGGGGAGGGGCTCCTTATTTTCATCTAAAGTAACAGACAGAGAATCAGCACTTTGGAAACAGGGCTGAAACAGAGGGGATTATGGGTAATGCTGCAATGATCTGTTTGGTGTTTCAGCCAATCAGAGACAAGCTCTGTATATATCTGAGACCTGTGATATATTGTTAAAAAACAGTATAATAGGGGACCTTTAATGAATGTTGCCGATTAAAACAGGACTTGGCCTGTACTGATGTTTTCACTTTTACAACGTTATCTTGGGATTGAAGCAACTTTATGTGTCTTGCATAAAGCTAACCAAATGCTAGCTGACATACCTACAACATATTTTTGATCTAGACAAGTTTTGATTAGGACAAAGCAGACTTGCTTATTCACCTCAATGCGTGCACACTAGATCAAATATGAGTCTGCATCCTCCCTTATCTTTGCATAAGGCTCTACTATATTTGATCTGCTTCTAAAATATAATGTGTTTGTCTGCTAACCCCGCTAAAGAAAGATTGTCGTCTGAACCCTGGAGTAGTAGTTTGAAAGAAAGAAAGGATTTTATCTGGCATTTTAAAACCTAGTCATGTTTTAATGATGCTTGTGTGTCTTCTGTTGCTTCCTTTGTTTGTTGTAACTCTTCTTCGTCTCTCTGCAGATGTATGTGACTCTGGTGTTTAAGACCAAAGGTACGCGGTTGACGAAGCCCACCATCAGCCTCACTCTGCTCTGCCTGGCTGTTTTAGTGGGGGTGGTCCGAGTGGCTGAGTACCGAAACCACTGGGCCGACGTCCTGGCAGGATTCTTCACCGGGGGATCCATCGCTGTGTTTTTGGTGAGAGATTACAACGGAAAATAAGTGTTTTTTGAATGTATCCATTTTTAATCCCATAATGATTGGTTTACTTATCACAAAAATCACTATTCAAGCGATGACATTTGTAAAAGGTTTACTGAAGCAAGCCTTCCTATGTCTGAGAAAGACTTGTATTCAACCGGAAGTTATTAAAACTAAAGTAGTGTACGAATCAGCAGGAGTATTATCGTCCCGTGAATCAAACAAAGAGTTGGACAAAGCCTCTGTTGTGACTAAAAACAGAAATGTTTGCATCTGTTATGCATCTTCTTAGCCTGGTATATTTAACTAATTTCACAAAATAATGTACCTAGCCAAATACATGTAATTAGGAAATAATGCTAGGTTAGTATCAAAGGTAGTTCCTTGTAGGCTTGTATTATTTTAAGCCTGGAAAAAAGTACTCTTGAGATGCCAGTTCACCCCAACAGGAATTCTCAATAACCGCTTTCACACCAAGTACTTTGCCGTACTTAGTGCCCAGCACTTAGTTCCCCCATCGAACTAAGTACCGATCGCGTTCACACCGGAATAAGTTCCCTGATGGAAGATTACGCAAATGAAGCCGCTGACGTCACTTCTTCTTCTGCTTTGGGTTTACTGGCAGGCCGCAAACAACTTCACTTCGTATACTGTCACCCGAAGTCCCCGGCAGGAAGTCCCCGGGGTTGGGGACTGGCTTCAGTAGAAGCTGCTGGGACTCCCAGCAGCTTCTACTGAAGCCTTCCGAGTAAATCGCCAGAACGCCGACACCTCATCATCTCCACCGCTCCTATGTTTTCTTTTGGTGTTATTCTCTCTCCGTTGGTGCGCGGGGCTAATGCTAATGCTAATAATGCTAATGCCAGCAAATACAATGGCGGTTTTACGGGGCGTAGTTTGCAATTCGCCCAGCCAATCGAAATTGGTACTTTTTTCTCCCCAGGATAGTCCCACCTCTCTAGCAGGCACTAAAAATGGGGGTAAAAGTTCTCGGAACGAAGTTCTCTTTTTGGTGTGAACGCAAAATTCCAGGCACTAACGGAACTAAACGGGAAAAGTACGGGTACAAGTACTTCGGTGTGAACGCGCCTTATGAATCTCTATGCATTTGAAAGGGAAGAAATCTAAGGGTTTTTGTTGAGCTGTGATTGGTTTACTTATATCAAAAACTACTACTTAACCTATAACAACAGTTGTAAAAGGTCTAATGAAGCAAGCCTTCCTATGTCGGAGAAAGATTTGCATTCATCCGGTAGTATTATAGTGGAGTTAATAAAACTAAAATGGTGTATGAAGTTGATGGAGTATTATCGTCCCTTAACCCAAATCAAGAGTAGGCCAAGCCTCTGTTGTGTCTCAAAACAGATATGATTGCATCTCGTATGCATCTTGGCCTGGTATATATTTATCTAACTCCACAAAATAATGTACCTAACCAAATAAATGTAATTAGAAAATAATGCTAGGTTAGTATTAGTTTAGTTTATTTGTGTCGTGGACAGTCCCCATTGATCAACTGTCACAAAAAACAGGAAATGGGGCAGCTTTAAAGGTAGTTCCTTGAAGGCTTGCATTATTTTAAGGCTGAAAAAAAGTACAACACCTTCCCAACTCTTGAGATACCAGTTTGCCCCAACAGGAACCCTCTATGAACTTTATGCATTTGAAATGGGAAGAAATCTAAAGGTTGTTGTTGAGCTGTGATTGGACGATTGCAGCGGGGTCAGGGTTCATCGAAGTGTCCGTTCTTTCTTTCTTTCTTCTCTCTAACCCTTTAACCCGGTCTCCATCTGCAGGTCACCTGTGTGATAAACAATTTCCAGCAGATGTTGCCAAGTCCTCCTCCACTTCGACCCCATCGCCCCGAGTCCATGCTGGGGATGCCGATGGTGACGCTGCCCTGTGTCGAGAGTCCACTCGAAAAGTTAAGTGGCCCTCAGGTAAGAGGCGGGGTGCTGCACTCACAAAAGAGGGGCTGATATACACACCCCTTGTCTCTTACCTGAATCCGTTGTCCTCCTTTCCTCCCCCCCCCAAAAACCCAGAACAAATCATGCATGCTCCAAAGCACCACCTGCACCCTCAGCACCAACAACACATCAGAGAGAATCCTCTAAATCTCTAAGCCGGCTCGTTGGCTGATAAGAACGCAGCAGAGATTTGTTTCTACCGGTGTGAAATGAGCCCTAGTTTTATTTCATCCATCGGAGGAACAAATTCGAGTGTGAATGTTTGCTCTTTAGCTTCTTATCGGGGATTTAGGGAGTCACTTATCTCTTTTGAGCTGAGTCAGCAGTTCGGCTGACACACTGAGGTGTAATTTAACATTCCTGGATCACGCAAAGCAGGAAGCTGGAGGGAAGAAACAAATGCAGCTGAAGATCCCCTCGGCTGTTCAACGGTGATGCATTTTCTAAAGAAAGCGGCTGCGTCCCGAAAAATCGCTTAACTTTTACTTTTAGGTTGTAAAGCAGCTGCCCTTACAAGTACGAAGAGTCGCATGCAGAAATAAATCAATTGGAACACACTTCTTAGAAAAAGGTGTCCTAGTCACTGGGACATTTGATGACTAAAGATTACACTTGTCAAATCAAAAGAAAGTTAACATCTTTAACACCAAAGACTCGAGACTTCTGAGCCTTTTGACTTGAATATACTTGATTCCTAACCCCAAAGATTAACGGACGATTTACTGGATCGATTCACACTAACGTCATGTATTTCCAGCAAGTCCAGACTTTATTCCCTAGATACAGTTTTTGAAACCAAAGGGACAGCATCCAATCAAGTTGCAGGAGAGGACCATCAAGAACTTACCTAATAGTAGTGCTCACTAGCTGGAAACAAAATTAGTACAAGAATGGAAACATTTAATTACAATTTCTTGCATTTTGACTTGTTTGGACCTTAAATCTCAAAGCTTAGGACTTTGGACTTGTCCGTCTTCGCTTAAGACCGAAGACTTACCGGCCTTTGCAACTTTTCCTTCACATTGCACCTTGAATTGAAACCGTCTTGCTCATATATCAGCTGTGTAAAGAATTTGGGTCAGAATAGCCAGAACAAATTGTCAGAAAAGCCTAAGTATTTGGACGTTTTCTGGCATACTAAATAGTGCGGACGTTACATCTCACAGCTTAGGACTTTGGACTTGTCCGTCGTCGCTTAAGACTAAAGACTTATAAGATAAGAAGTACTTTACTGATCCCAATTTGGGAAACGTTTGCAAAGACTTACCCGCCTTTGTAACTTTCACTTTGCATCTTGCATTTAAACCTTCTTGCTCATATATCAGCTGTCCATGCATTGGGACACTTTCTAGCATACTAAATAGTGCAGTTTGGGTATTCGACCACACACCAATGATCTCAGGGATCGACAGAAGAGTCCACGAGTGTTTAGGAGATGTCTTGTGTCCTGTGTGGTCTGTCTCCGTCACTAACCCTCACCTGACTGCCTCTTTTCCTCTGTCTCCCACCTTGCCTCTCTCCTTTCTGCTCCCTTGTCCCTCACTCTCCTCCAGTATCCTGCACTCTCCACCTCCTCCCCACCTTACAACACCTACGTCCAACCATTCTAACCAACTTTGAATCTCTTCCTCACTCCTCACTTTCTCCGCCATCCGTCGCCTTATTTCTGTTTTTTATGCTCTCCTTTTCCTCCTCATCCTCGTACATTGCTCTTGATTATTCTTTTCTTCACTTTTCTCTCTCCGCCCCCCCCCCTCCCTTTGGCCTTCTCTCTCTCTCTCTTTCTCACTCCTCTCTTTCCCCTGCAGACTCCGAGGGGATCTCCGTTCACCGAGATCACATGACCATCAGCCATATCGGTTCCCCGCAACCCCCGATGTCCTCATACCGTCTCGCTCCATTTCCAGCGAAGTCTAGACCAGGCGGAGCAGCACTCTCCGCTGTGCGCCGCCCATCCGTCCGGGCGATACGCCACGCTGCACCGCTCCTACTCCACGCAGGTCTAGAACTTCCCTGGAACAGACGTCCCTAACGCCCTCCGAAACCCCCGGGGAACCGATAGGCACAACTAAAAAAGACTTTCTCTTTGCTGCACAAGCGAGCCGAACATCAAGTACAGAGTCAGGTACTTCTTTGTTTATGCGTTCGAATATTCTGACTTTGGTTGTTTTGTATCTTCAGTGGCGCGCTCCTGCAACGAAAAACACATCAAACTGTGACCACTGAGAATGTCCGTCCATTTTTTTGTTTCGAAGCAATGGTGAGTTTTCGACCGTTTAACGGAGTGAGGGTGAACTCACTGTATGCGTTCAGGAGGTTGGACCAAAGAAACCTGCTGAAAGACACGTGTGCTGCTGAGATTTACACGAACAATGCATTTTAGCAAGCCATACACACCCTCACACACACACATGTGCTGTGTCTCAATTTGAAAACTTCCCATTGTACACATTGCGTGAATTTCGAGCGCTGTTAGCTCGCTATCTAGCAACACATTGTTTGTGCTAGAAAATCCTCATACACACTGCTCAATTAATCAAATTAAATTAACGGTTCTTTTGAATCCAATATAGTTGGACAATACTTGCATTTCAACAAGAACCCAGATGTAAAACTTGTATCTGTATAGTGCTGTGTTCACCGGAGCAACCATATCCACGGCTAGTCACGCAACATCTGCTACGTTGCCAAGAAGGCGTGTCTACGGTAATACACTCAACTTGTTGGCAGTTATAAGTGCACATCTGTGTTTTCATAATGCATCTTACCGCACATACATGGGCACTAAGGCACTCAAGCAGAAGGTATTTACAGAAGTACTTAAATTGAGACACAGCCATGCACACTCTCTGTCCATTGGTCTCTTTCTTTCATCCTCTCTTCTTATCTCATTCCATTTCCAACTTTCACACACACACACACACACACACACACACACACACGCACACACAGTAGTCTGAGTAGCAATGCCCTTGTCAGCTCCACATGAGATTTTCTCAGATCAAAGAATCCATTTGGTATCTCTCAACGGAAGCAAAAGACAAACATGATGAAAGTACCGACCTCTCTACTCGGCCATCTTCTTCTTCTTCTTCTTCTTCTTCGTGTTCTTCTTCTCTTCTTTCTCAGATGGCTGCCAAAAAAACTACAGTGAAAAACAAAAAACCTTTGCTAAGAGAAAGCCAAGCTAATGACTGCAGGTGGTCAAATAACATATTCTGGAGCAAATATTGGTTCAGTTTTGTATTCTTTCACAGCGAGGAGCTTTCATACTAAACACTTTTTTTTATTTCACTCTTGAACGAGTTCCTGAACTGGGATTTTATTTCTCGCCAAGATTCGCCGAGTCATGTAACTATTGTGATTAATTTCTGAGATGTCATCAGCAGATTTATTTATTGACATGTATATACGATGTTGTTGCCATGAGCGCTCAAAGCGGCGTGACAGTTTTGCTAAATTTTGATTTGCACACTTCCTTAAATCCATGTTTTTTTAATTATTATTCTCCGTCCTCTTTCTCCCCCCCCCCATTCCCCCCACTCCCCCCCCCTCCCCCAACCTTTTACAACCTCTATTTCTGTGGGATCTTGACTATATTACCATCACTGTGCTGTGAAATGTTTCCCTCTGCTGGACGACACACACACACACACACACACACACACACACGAGCACACGCATGTTCAAACGTTCTCAACAAAGCACAATCACCCTTACATCCCCTAACCCTTATTGTCCTTAATCATCTTTCTAACACACTTGACATTTGTTTGTATGATATTGTAAATAACTTTTATATCGAGAGTGTGGTTTTTACACAACGACGTTCAGTGTGTACATCGAGGGAAATCTTGTATGTATTGTGATGATGATGATGAAGATGATGATGATGATGAGAACAGTGTGTATGAAGGTGCTGAAACACTCTGAAGCAACACTGGATCCAGATGACTCTTTGAATAAAATAACTGTTTTCGCCCATTGGACCAACTTCAGACTGCGAGAGTTGTTTACTAAAATGCTGTGTGGTCATTCGCTTATAAACTCAAAGCTCTCTGTCTCTTTTGATGTGTCATCTGAGCATTAATAATATCTGACGTTTGAAATGTATTTTCTTGTCAAGTTTTCTGAAACACACTCAATCCAAACACAAGGGTAAAAAAAAGGCATATTGCAGCGTTCAAAAACATGCTTTACAAGAGCATAGAAATACATTAAACATGTTAAGAAAGCATTTCATAGGATTTACTGTGCGTCGTGTTTATTTCAGTTGCTTCGGAAACTGAAGTGTCAGCGACATTTCATTTCATCGTTTATTTGAACCGGACACATTAATGAACATTTTAAACAAAATAATGCTTTCAAGTGTAAATGAGCCGGACTTTAGGGGGCGAAATCGATAGGGACTTGGCCACTGGAAGGTCACCAGTTCAAGTCCCGGCAAGACCAAGTGCTACCGAGGTGTCCCTGAGCAAGGCACTGCTCCCCGGGCGCTGTTCAAAATGGCAGCCCACTGCTCCTAACACTAGGATGGGTCAAATGCAGAGAAACAATTTCCCCACGAGGGATTAATAAAAGTCCATCTTAATCTTAATCTTAGTTTTGAGCTCATTTCTGTAGTCCCGTCACATACAACATTTATGAACATAACATTTATATACATGGCAAACAGAAATACATGATATGCAGAAAGAGCAACAGCAGCATACATTTACCACGGTACAATGTAGCTACGACATATTGTTTTTTATTATTAGTCAATTTATTGAACATGTCAGAAACAAAAACATACAATAATAATATATATATATATATTCTCTTTTTTCCTTTTTTTCTCACTCAAATTAATAATTATAACAAAGTACAAAAAAATAATAATAAAAAAATGTCAACAGGGGCAAAAAGAAGCTTTCCGGTCCTCCTCCTCTAGCATATATTCTTCTTATAAATAAAATATTAGGTAATCGTCATCAGCGACATGTTTGTCTTTGTTTGCAATCAGAAAGAAATTACTTTTACAATTACAAGAAATAACAACAAATGGATTTATGCAGTATTAAGTGCAAGAGGAGATACCCCTGTGTTAAAGTGCATTTAGCGCTGATCGCACGTCTGTTTGTTTCTCAACCATTCTCTGAGTTGACCTTTAAAACTTTTGAGACTGGGACAATCCCGTGTCTCAGTTGGGAGGCTGTTCCACAACGAGCTGCCCTTAGTGGAGAGGACATTTTGTCCAAAGGCGGACCTCACAGTCTCCTCTGGTTTCTGACGTCATGCAGCGTCCAGTGTGCTTTCTGTGGATGTATTCCCCTAAGGGAGGGAGGGAGGGAGGGAGGGGGGGTAAACAAACAGTTATAATATGAATTACTGGTTCAAATAATGAACAATGTTTTAAACCCTGATCAAATGATCTGGTATTAAACTCACGTTAGATTCAATTAAAGATTTCACATTTTAAAATGAGCGTTTGGCTTCAATCTGACGGGTTAACTTTAACATTATGGGGATTTGTTTCGTCAGATCAAGTCAAGAGTTTGATGCTCAAACAGACAAATTGCACAAAAGGTCCAAACATTTCTTCATTCTGTCCAAATGTGTCCTTCTAAAAAGTATGTTACTGTCAGAAGGTTTTATTAGATATGTTGTTATAAATGGATCCAAAATGTCCATAGTCTGTCTTTGCCTTGCCTTGAGCGGACACGAGACCGTGAACTCGCCGGGACAAAAGAAAAGATCCACATTTCATCCACATTAAATGCCTTAAAATAACCTCAATGGAAACCAACAGAATATTAAAATGCATCACATGGACAGAGAGACATGTCGGAGTGAGATCCGAACAGGGAAAGACAAACAGAAATCTTCTCTTCAGGTCGGAGTAAGCTTACTTTCCTGTAAAGTCTGCCGTGACTCGTGTTTTAAATCAGAGAACAAACAGCTGATTGACGTGAGAAATGAAAACAGATCCTTCAGATCTGCAGCTCTGAGGGAGGAAAACCGTTCCTTTGATCCTGTTGCAGAAAACCCTCAGTTTGTGTGAAGATTTGTGACGAGAACAATAAATGGTTATTGCAATAAGAAAAGCTGTCAGTGTGCCCTGTTCTGTTACAGTGAGAATAACAGGCTTTTAGGGGGAGTGTGTGTGTGTGTGTGTGTGTGTGTGTGTGTGTGTGTGTGTGTGTGTGTGTGTGTGTGTGTGTGTGTGTGTGTGTGTGTGTGTGTGTGTGTGTGTGTGTGTGTGTGTGTGTGTGTGTGTGTGTGTGTGTGTGTGTGTGTGTGTGTGTGTGTGTGTGTGTGTGTGTGTGTGTGTGTGTGTGTGTGTGTGTGTTGTGTGTGGCCTAGCATTACTATACAAGTGGGGACCTAAATCTGTTTACACAGTCACGTGTGGGGACTCACCTCCCTTATGGGGACAACATGGAGATGGTGGAGGGCTTTGTAAGTGAGGACCTGGAGTTTGTCTATGTGCATTTAAAAATAAAGAAGAGTAATAGTTTCGGTGAAAACTAAAAGGTACCATGGGGTCAGATTAGAATTTTCCAAAGGGGGGTTCGTTTAGCGTGAAACACTTGAAATAACTAAAAGACAAGTTAAACAACAAAGTAGAAAGAAAGTGAGGAGAGAAAACTATTTCTGCTAAAAAGTGAGCAGTGATTGAGAGTCGGAGCTAAACCTTTCAGATGAGTGTTTCTCTCTCTCACTTTCATTCATGTTCCTTTGTTATTCATGTTTTATCATCTTTGCTTTTAAATGAGTGTTTTTAAATGTTATTTTGTTTCTTAATGTCTTTCATGTTTGTAAAGCACTTTGAATGGCCTTGTGTTGAAAGGTGCTGTGAATAAACTTGCCTTGTGTTTGTGTTCGTGTGAGTATTAGGAGATTTCTGTCTACAGTATTTAATGTGATATTGTGTTTTGTGGTTTTTTCACTATAAATACCAGGATATGTTCCTGCTACTGTGTACTTCTACTCCACTACAGCTCAGAGGTACATGGTGTACTTCTACTCCACTACATGTATTTAATACCTTTAGTTACTTCACAGATCTGGATGAATGATGTGAAATCTAATCAAGTGTTGAATCAGACTTTAGTTCCACCTGGAGTAAATCCACCAGCTACCCTGCAGTCTACAAAGTCATTCAGACTAGCTGCTCCTTCACCAGCTTTGAGAACACTTTCATGATCAATCATTATAAAACATATCATATATATTATTCTGAAATGGACCAATCTGCACAACGACTACTTTTACTGTCTTTCACTATTTTTGATGAGAATACTTTTCTACTTTCACTTGAGGAACATTTTGAATGCAGGACTTTTACTGTATCAGAGTATTCCTACACTCTGGTACTTCTATTTTTACTCAAGTACAAGATCTGAGTACTTCTACTTTTACTCAAGCACAATATCTGAGTACTTCTACTTTTACTCAAGTACAAGACCTGAGTACTTCTACTTTTACTCAAGTACAAGACCTGAATACTTTTACTTTTACTCAAGTACAAGACCTGAGTACTTCTACTTTTACTCAAGTACAAGACCTGAGTACTTCTACTTTTACTCAAGTACAAGATCTGAGTACTTCTACTTTTACTCAAGCACAAGATCTGAGTACTTCTACTTTTACTCAAGTACATGACCTGAGTACTTCTACTTTTACTCAAGTACAAGATCTGAGTACTTCTACTTTTACTCAATACAAGATCTGAGTACTTCTACTTTTACTCAAGCACAAGACCTGAGTACTTCTACTTTTACTCAAGTACAAGATCTGAGTACTTCTACTTTTACTCAAGTACAAGATCTGAGTACTTCTACTTTTACTCAAGCACAAGATCTGAGTACTTCTACTTTTACTCAAGTACAATACCTGAGTACTTCTACTTTTACTCAAGTACAATACCTGAGTACTTCTACTTTTACTCAAGTACAAGATCTGAGTACTTCTACTTTTACTCAAGTACACGATCTGAGTACTTCTTCCAACTCTTATATGGTCCTATGCTTCCTGGGTTCCCTCGTTCTCAGAGTCCTATGTTGTTTCTAATATCATATGTTTCCACGGTCCTTCATTCCCAGGCTTTTAGCAAAGCAAACTGTCATGAAAGCAATTTCTAGTCGAAGTATTAAATAGTATAACATCCGTAGGGTTCGGGTGATGGCTGACTGACGGTAGACTTTCACATATAACTCCAAAGTGCTAACAAACGAAGCTAGTAAGTAGACGTGTTATATCTTTAATATACATGGCAGTATTAGAGTGTTAACACGGCTACATCCATCTGAGCAGCGTTTAGTGTACGTTTTTTGTAAATTATTTAAACGTATTGCTAGTACAGTGTGTCACATGGTTAATGGGGAGAGAAATTATTAATGAGAAATAAGAACGTTTTGTTTATGTTATTTTTACCTCTTTTTAAATTAAAAACATTAAGAATACAAATCTTTTTAAGATGAATTGCTTACATTAAAGTGTATAGTATAACATGGATACATACATAAGTAAGATACAAATACCTAAAATTGATGTTAATTTCTAGAATAAATTCCACTACTTTCTACTATATGTATTTGTCTGAAAAGTACTGTCAATGATTTGCCGTGTTATTATTTAAAATTAAGCTTCTGATTAAGTTTGGTACCGAAATTAATCATCTTTTTTCACACAGATGGAGATGTGTTTTAATATCTTATTAATTATGCAGTATCTTATGGCTCCATGCTACAGCAGTGCCATCATGTGGTTTAATGTGCTCTTATCCAGCAAACACCTAATAATCCAAGAGTATAATGGCAGATGTATAATATTGCATCGTATCTATATTTCGATAGTCAATAAAAAAGGCAACTTTCACATGTGGAATATATAAATGTTGACTTTAATGCAGGTGTAGGAAAAACAATATATAATCCCATGAAACGATAACACGTTAAATTCACTCTATGACTCTCTAACATAGACCTGTTAGTAGTCTCTATGCATCCGGTGGTGTTGTTGGTAATGCGTTGGCAGGCTGAATCCACTAGATGGCAACACACTGCACATCTTAGACCGCGTATGTGTATTAAAGGGGGCTCCAAAGAGACATGAGCCTAAACCAGCATCATCTTTTCAGACATCTCACACAAAGACATACCTCAAGCTGTGACACCAGATGAAGGGAACAATCATAATAGGAACATCTGCACCTGCTAATTAGACATTATGGCATCCATTTTTATGTCACAGATAATGGAAAGAATTACTGTGTCTACACCCTTCATTTTGCACGCTTGGTTTCCACAGAGAGAGCCTCGTTGACTCGTAGGAATTTGCAACCCATAAAAACACGGAGATTCACGAAATTACACAGAGAAGCTGATCAAAGAAACCCTACAGAACGTGTGACACTAATTGCAGCTCAATTCAGCAGAGATGCACCTGCAATCCCTTAAAAAAAACATCAACCCACTGCCTGAATTTAAACGACCACCAAACATTGAGTCAAAGGAGGACGCTGGTTTTGGTGAAATCCCACCTGCAGCGTCTTTTCTCCACATCTACAGGCCTCATTAGTGTGGGAAGCACATCTCTGTTAGTTTGCTGGGATTTTTTAAAATTCCACCGTGTTCTCCTCCGCATTTTAAGTTTGTTCTGGTCATTTAAGGTCATTTTATTTCCAACCAGCGTGCTTGTTTTCAGGGTAAATGTGTCTTAAACGCTTTTGTGCTGAACACTGTGTGGATAAAAGTGCATATCAAGGGGAGGGGAAGAAGAATCCACAGAGGGGAATGCACCAGAGAATAAGATGTAAGTGATATTTCTTGCGGAGTAATCACATTCTGCCTTTGTGCAAATGAAAATATCTGATATTACAGTCTTTCTCTGAGTGCATTACCATGAGTGGTGCACAAGGCAGCGTTTTAGGAGAGCGTCACGAAGACAAAGCACCGGGAAATGGAGATGGTAGGGATATGTATAGAGTCAATATCTTTACATTTGACTGTAGCAAAAGGGAAACGTAATGTAATGATCAATTAATTGAAAACATAACTGTGCAAAACTGAAATTATTAGAACGTCAAACATTTCTCCTTCAAAACCTCTGGATGTTGGACAGTAGGGATGTTGTAAAATGGAGGTTTATTATTTATAGTCCAATTCGGGATTATTGTTCCTTGGAATTCATTCATTTTAGTGGACGGTTCACTAACAGGGATTTTCCAATCATAGCTTTATCAACTACATACCTGTCATGCCAAGCATTCTCAAAAGTTATCTGACTGGAATCGAGGACTCATTGCCACGTTTAAGGGATTTCATGATATTATTTTATGTATTTTACGTTTTATTTTTGTCAGAACACTATCCCTGTGACTTCACGCCTTTGTCTTTTATCGCACCTTTTTCTAATTGTTTGCTTCATCCTAATTATTTTCACCTCCGTGTAATCTAGGGTGACCAGACGTCCCGTTTTCCGGGGACAGTCCCCGTTTGTATTGGCCTGTCCCCGGAAATGTCCCCGTTTTTTTAATATACGTTAAAAACACATAGCAAGGTGATATAAAACGTTTCATGTCAGGAAACACTGGGTAAACAGACTGCGGTCATGGCAGCCCCCACTTCGGAAAACACAGTCAAGCCAGCCCGCACGTTGTATTGCGGTGCGCGAATAGATAGATAGAGGCCTGTAAAAACTGCCTTCAAAATAAAAGCGTTTACTCGGTCAATAACAAATTTAGGCTACCTAAAAAACACACCAAACATATTCATATATACTGGAGCTTAAATTAAGAAATATGTACTATATAATGTGATCAATAATAATTTAAAACAAACTACGTATAACTACCACATTATAACTGAGTGAATGTAAAATGTAAGGATACAGTTATGAAGACATATCTGACATTTCCACTGGGTGACTAATTTCAATTGATGTTGACACCATCTCACAACACTCCTAAAATAACATTACTTTCTGAAGCACGATTTAAAATGTACGCTGTTTAAAATCTCAAATTAGATTTATTGTCCATCTATATTTTGATTATTATTTAATGGAAACCGTCCATAATCAAAGAGTCATTCGAAGTCAATCACATACTTATTTCACTCCAGGGTGATAGCAGGACACCCCATCTAGTCACTCAGAGAGAATCTGGACAATCTGATGTAGAGTTTCAAAATAAAAGACCTTTGAAGTCTCATATATGAGCTATCGTCCTTCTGTTTGTATCCAACAGTTCAAATGTTCGAATTACATTAAAGCAGATCTGTCCCCCTTTTTTCTTTAACAGTGAAGACAATTGGATATGTTAATGATATATTGACCGCAAAACTCAAAATGTCCCCGGTTTTAATTTTGAAAATCTGGTCACCTTAGTGTAATCACCATGGATAAATAAAGAGAACATTACATTACAATGAAAGTTGCTCAGTGGTGCATGAAGCTAAGATGTCCTTCTCCCCGTACATACGGTTCCGTTGGTAGCTTCAACGGAGACGCTTACCATTCACTTTGAATGGGGTGACGTCACGCTTTCAACAGAATTGTGGTTCCGTTGCTTCGCTTTTGAGAAAAGTTAAACTTTTCAAGCGTTGTCGGAACGCCAGCCAATCAAATCCCGCTTGTGCAAATATGCCAGTACAAGCGCTAGTCAAACCGCGATAGAGCCCCGTTGCTGGCATTTTGCTGGGCGGTGGTGGCGAAGTCGATAGGGACTTGGCATGGCAACTGGAAGGTCACTAGTTCAAGTCCCGGCAAGACCAAGTGCTACCGAGGTGTCTCTGAGCAAGGCACCGTTCCCTGCAATGCTCCCCAGGCCCTGTTCAAAATGGCAGCACACTGCTCCTAACACTAGGATGGGTCAAATGCAGAGAAACAATTTCCCATCTTAATTTTAAAAGAATGGAATGTACCCAACAGCGGCGGACACCACGTCGCCTCCTCCGATACATTGCATACACAATAGCCACCCTTGCTACCAAATCGGCATCCATTTTCGCAATAGTAGAGCTCTAGAAAACAGGCTTTTTTGCTTTGTGTGTCCGGGGCGGGAAATGTATGTGATTGGTTGTTGGTCGCGTTAACCCCAAGCGCCAGACACGCCCACCGGCAAGCGTCAACAACGCAACTGAACCGTGTGTACGTAGTGTTACTCTCAAGTACAAAGGCACTGTATCTTGGGTCCATAGGGCGAACGCACTTGCATTTTCCTTAAGTCCCGCCTTCGCTCTGCTGCGTCACATCCGATCTTGGCTCGGTCAAATGAACGGAGAGGAAAATAACTCCCATTTTAAACACATTTTGCAACTTTGAGGCCCTAAAGATTTAAATAAGGGCTATTTAAGTGATCATATGGGTAATTCATTCAACTAAAAGATGTCTAATCTAATTTAAAAATGTATGTTTGGGCCCAAATCAGGTCACAGACCAACACGGAACTTGTAGTAACACAGTTTGGCCACTACAAAATGTTACTTCAACGTCCGGTGCACTTCCTTGGTACTTGATTAATGTCTGTTTTATTTTTGTTACAATGTACTCCTACCACTTTTAATCGTATATAGATAGGAGCAATTGTTGTATCACATGAAGCTCTTTTTCTTTCAGACTCAAATTCAGTTTCAGGATGTATATTCTCATTCCTGTCTTCAACTTTATTTCATCAGCATTGCGAGCGAGCAGGTGGCATATGAGGAATGGCATTACAGAAAATCTATAACGACCAGACAACGGGGGCATTCCCACTCAAATCTCATATTCCTCCCCTCTCCCCGTTGTCTTCTGTCTGCAGGGATACGGGCGCTGTTTCTAAAAGCAGGTGCTGAGGGTCGGGGGCCATCAGTTTTCCCTGACAGTGTGGAGGTGAAGCGCTCCATTCAGGAAGTTGCACATGTCATCATCGCCGTTAAGTGGGGGAATAGAGGAGAGACAAGCCGGATGAGTCATGATGGGACAGACAGAGACGTGGAAGGCAGGAAGGGGTGTGTGTGTGTGTGTGTGTGTGTGTGTGTGTGTGTGTGTGTGTGTGTGTGTGTGTGTGTGTGTGTGTGTGTGTGTGTGTGTGTGTGTGTGTGTGTGTGTGTGTGTGTGTGTGTGTGTGTGTGTGTGTGTGTGTGTGTGTGTGTGTGTGTGTGTGACTGGATCATATAGAATATAACATTTAGAACAGGTGTATAGCACCTTATTATGTTCCTGCTCTTCACTACTGTGCCTCTTATACTGTAGATTGGCAGGTAAGGATATCAATAAACAGATATGTGTTTTTATCAATTCACACATTAACACATTTTGTACTATTGTAAATACGTAGATTTAATTTAGTCTTACTACTGCCTTCACCTTGCTGCTACTAGTGTTTTTATCACTGCTTTTCTTTACGTGTTCCTATTTCTTTTACAGTATTGAGAGAAGCCTGCAGATGTAGTTGTACCTGAGTATGACGACAATTAAGATATTCTATTTTCTGACATTTTAGACCAAAAGATGATCAAATAATCTAGAAATCATGACATAGTCTCACTGTAAGTATTGGCCTACAGCCTTTGAAGAGAATGTCACAAGCGATTTTAATTATTGCATATAGAGAGGTGCGGTAATGATTCCTAAAACCAGAGAATGAGTTAGCATTTTAGCACGTCTTGTTCTATTGCCGCCTGAACTAAGGTGTGTATTTAACACAAGATGAAGAGATTTTCACGTGTTATTCTACGACATAAAATACTAATAAACAAACGTTCGTGAACGTCTGACTAAACATCATCACGCCGTTAGTCGCCATTAGCGTAGCGTGAAGTCGTCTGACCGTGCTGTAGTGGGCTAACATTAGCTTTTTACTTCTGCAGTTGCATTTACGTTTGAACAATTTCACAAGCGGCGTAAACATGTGGAGATTATCCTGCTTAACAAAACCTGTAAGTATCTTAAACGTGTGTTAGCGACAGAGTTTATTTCATGCCATGTCGTATGTTGAGCAATCTGGTGCCACTAAATGTTTTTAAAGCTTGGTTGGATGCTACTCAATCGGAAGCTACATGTTATTAAACAATTATAGACCCATCTCTAAATTGTCAGTTCTGGCTAAGGTTCTCGAACGCCTAGTGAGTGAACAAGTAAAGGAGTTTGTATGTAAGAATGATATCCTGTCTAAATATCAGTCAGGCTTCAGAAAGCAACATAGCACCATCACTGCCACAATGAAAGTGGTGAATGACATTACGAGTATTTGAGATAATAAGCAGAGTTGTGCAGCTCTGTTTGTTGACCTATCCAAAGCTTTTGATACCGTCGATCATCGTATTTTGAAGCAGAGGCTGGTCAGTATTGGCATATCCAGCCATGCAGTGGGTGGTTTGTGAACTACCTCTCTGAAAGGTCCCAATGTGTTCAGTTTGATGGGCTGTCTTCTGAGTGGTTAAACATCACTAATGGTGTACCACAAGGTTCAGTTTTAGGTCCGCTATTATTCTCTATCTACATTAATAGTTTAGGTGAAATTGTCGAAGGAGCAACTTTACATTTTTATGCGGACGATACCGTTATGTACTGTGCAGGTCCCTCGATTAACGAGGCTGTTGTTAAATTAGGTTTCTTTCACAGAAATAAGTCCTGTTTCTCGCTTGAGGCCAGGAAAAGGCTCTGTGACCTTTTGACCTGTGCTGGACTATGGTGATTTGATGTATATGAATGCACCTGCCAATTACCTGAGCAAGTTAGATGCTGCGTATCACAGTGCACTGAGATTTTGGACAAATTGTAAAGCACTAACGCATCACTGTACCCTGTATACCAAGGCGGTTATGCCATCACTTACTGTATGGAGGCTCAGTCACTGGTACTTTTTCATTCACAAAGCCATGTTGGATAAACTACCATCTTATATCTGCTCCCTGATCTCTCTGCGAATTGAAAGTACTTATTGCCTGAGATCGCATGCTGTGGTTTTATTAAATGTGCCAAGTGCTAGGACTGTCTTAGGGAAGAAAGCTTTTAGATGTGCAGCTCCACTAACTTGGAACAGTCTGCAAAAAGAATGGAAAATTACCAAGCTAGTCCCACTACATGTTTTTAAAGCTCGGTTGGATGCTACAAATCAGATGCTGTTGGTACCTGTACATGTGGTTAGATATGTAAATTGTAATCCCTGTACATTTTGCTGTATGATGTCCTTTTGTTGTTCTGTTGTTTATGTTTTTATGTCTTCTTGTGGAACCTACTGCTGCAGGTCTCCCTTGAAAAAGAGATCATGGATCTCAATGGGATTTTACCTGGATAAATAAAGGTTTTGAATTGAATTGAATTGACATATGGATAGTTATGTTCAATTGTAAACCCTGTAATGATGCTGTAAGATGTCCTTTTTGTTGTTCTGTTTATGTTTTTATGTTTCATGTGGAACCTACTTGAGCAGGTCTCCCTTGAAAAAGAGATCAATGATCTCAATGGGATACAGCTGGATAAATAAAGGTTTGAAATGAAATATCAAAAAAAACAAATGGAAAATGATGTCGTCCCTGCACCACTCTATTCACCTTGCCTTTCTCTTTACACGAAAAACACACACACACACACACACACACACACACACACACACACACACACGCATAGACACCAGATGTCAGCTCAATATTAATTTAGTTAAATTATAATTGTTCAGGCAGAACTACAGTCTGACTCAATGAAAGCACACATAACCGTGAGCTATTGATTTTGTGTTATGTGCAGCGGGTGTGAAATAAATTGAAAGTGTTACTTCGGCATCAGGCAAAGTGTGCAGTGCCGACAGGAACATAATGTATACACTTAAATCGCCCTTCTAACATGACTAGCAATTACGGATACCCATTGAAAAAGCAGGAAGATTCAATCAGGCAAAGTTGAGACTCATATCCAGCGGTGGAGAGGGGTTAATTAGTATACTTGGCTTTAACCAAGCGTGCAGGATGTTGAAGGATAATGCTTGTTTAGATACGCGGGCGCAGTGTCCACAGATAATGTCTTCATTAACTATTGATGCGCTCACACACCCTGTATCTCCTCCAACATGTATGCAGGCTTCGGGAATAACAGATTACACGTAATGACTGTCAGGTTATCAGGCAACAAGAAAACGGTAACGAAAAGGTTATTCATTTCCTTTAGGGTTTCTTTATTAAACACACTTTTTCAATATGGTAGGTGGACGCCTATATGCTTATGAATAATATATAAGGCTTACACAGAATTGTAACTAGTTATTGTAACGTATGACATGTATGCTGCACGGCGCCTCTCCTTTCTTTATCTGAGCACCGGGGAAAATCTCCACCACCTCCTCCCAGGTTTTTATTTTTCACGCCTTCCTCTTCCCCCTCCACTTCCCTCATCTCCGTCTTCACTTCTCGAACATAAGCGCAAGGTACACATGTCTCACCCATCCTCCCCCCCCAACTTTAACTCCCTGCCTCCCCCACCCCTCCACACAGCC
This sequence comes from Harpagifer antarcticus, assembly GCA_902827135.1. Lineage (NCBI taxonomy): Eukaryota > Metazoa > Chordata > Actinopteri > Perciformes > Harpagiferidae > Harpagifer > Harpagifer antarcticus. Next base: position 400,791 of record CADEHL010001053.1, on the reverse strand, counting down.
CTTCACTCCTTGCATTATCTTTCCCGGAAATTGCATTTCCAGCACAGCCAGGGCCCCATTATGAAGAGGGAGCGACATGCTGTAACCTTTTTAAAAAGCCATTAGTGATGCACCTGCCCCTCCCCTTCCCCCTTCTTCACAGCAACCTCCCCCACCAACTCTCAACCCTTCATACATGCTCTCCCTCTCCCTTGTTTCACCCTCCCTGACCCCTCCCCACCCTCACGGCAGCTGTAATGTTATTAGGCTGTTTCTACAGCCATTACTCGGGCCAGCTCCCCCCGGCTGAAGCAGATTCAGACGGGGCATGGCGGGGCAATGGGTGCAGCGGTTAGTGTCCAATGGGTCAGCTGTAAAGGAAGGTTCGTAGGGAGGAAGATATAGGATGGATGGAGGTGGAGGAGGAATAAAGATGAATGCATGCGGTAGAGCAAGAGAGGCAAAGGGAGAGCAATCGATAAAGGTAAACAATGAACTGTCTATCCCTCCATCCCCCATCCACGCTGCCTCTTCCGGCGCCTTATCTAAACACAAACATCGACTGTAACACCAGACGTGGGTTTCACACATATGTAAACAGGCACAGCATAACACACGGTAGGGCTTCTCAATTAATCGTATTTTAAATAGCGATTACGATTATGGCTTGCAACGATTACGAAAACAACGTAATCGAAATAAAACGATTATTTTTTAATTATTATTACTTTTTTTTTTTTTTTTATAATTTTTTTTTTCTTTTCAGTTGAATTATACTTAAAGTTCAGGGTAATCAACTGTTAAAAACGTACTGTTCAAATGTTTTTTCTCCAATAAATGGATGTTTTCAAAGTAAATGAATAACCGCATTTAATAATCGCAATTATAATTATTGACCCAAACAATCGAGATTATGATTTTTGCCATAATCGAGCAGCCCTAACACACGGACAGTATAGTGAGCCTGGCGGAGGAGCACTATAGAGAGGTGAGGGAGGACATATTTGTATAGGCACATCCGGAAGTTAGCATACTGTAGCAAGGGCTCCATCAAAAAGATGGATTTCTGAATATTGCGGAAAATAAGATCTTTGGCAAACAAGACTTACATTTAATTCAGCAAGATATTCCCCACATCTTAGCTCCACTTAGGTTTTTGAAGCATAAATGCTAACTCCAGAAGTAGAAAGCTAATGTTAGACTACAAAGAAACTAAAGCATGGTCATGTGTGATGACGTGTAGAGTGGTGTAGGGATGACGTACTTTTGTAGGCCGACCCGGAAGTAAGCTGCGCATGGGTTCCCTCGATTTTGGAATATTGTAAATAATAAGATCTTTGGAAAACGAACCTGTTTGATAAATGCACGTTTTGTTCAGCCGGATAATCTCCACATGTCTACCCTACTTTTATCATTTTGAAATCATAAATCTAATTGCCAGGAGCAAAATGCCAACGTTATGCTATAAAGGAACTACAGCTGAGTGCAGCAGGGTCGCACGACTTCAACGTCACGCCAACTTAAGATCCATATTCAAAAATACAGATTCTAAATTGTACAAGTTGAAGCGTTTGTTTGAACAGTTTGCAGGAGGCAGGTACTTGCTGTAATGATAGGTGTTTATGCTTTAGTTACAATGCATATATGTTACCACTAGGCGGCAGTATAACATCTATGGACATAGATGTTAGCAGAACAAGAAGTGATGTGACTTGCATGTTGGCTAATAAAGTTGGCTCGTAAAGCTAGTCTAAAGATACAAGAAGATGTCTTATTTATAACCAATAAGAACATTACATGGTACCAGGACACGGGTAACACTTTGTCGGGAGCAAGAAGCAACGCAGAATGGATGCATTAAAACCGCCAAGTCCGTTAAATCTGAAATGTGGATGCGAAATGGAGGACATTCAAGCAACAGTTTCTGCTTTACGCTGCAGCTGTCGGAGCGGATACAAAGTCAGATGCTAGAAAAATAGCAATACTGCTAACCGTTGCCGGACCAGAAGCATTGGAAGTCTACAATACTTTTGTGTTTGCTCAACCAGAGGACAAAGATAAGTTGGATGGTGTCTTAAAAAAGTTTGATGAGCACTGCCTATCGAAAAAGAACGAAACATTTGAAAGGTACGTCTTTCGCAGAAGAATGCAGCATCAGGGAGAGACGTTTGATAACTTTCTCACAGACCTCAACGTAAGGCAAAATCCTGTAATTTCAATGATCTCAGAGACTCTGATTAGAGACCAGATAGTGTTTGGGACTGATGACAGGGAAACAGAACTCACGATGGAGAGCGCCATTAAACTATGCCACGCCAGTGAGCTAGCGCACCAACATGTGCTGACATTTAATGAACCTGCACATGGAGCAGCAAGCCAACATGACGAGGGAGTGGACGCTGCGTCAGTTAAAGCAAAACAGTGGAAAAGATAGAGATCAAAACAATGATGACGAACAGTTGTTCAGCTGCAAGAGATGTGGGGGAAAACACACTCCAAGACAATGTCCTGCTTATGGGAAAATGTGTGCAAAGTGCAAAGGACAAAATCATTATGCAAAGATGTGCCTCTCCAGAGAAATAAATAAATGGAATAAGGTGCACAGAGTTGAAGACTCAGATGACAGGGATGATTTAAGTGAAACATTTTTCATCTAGATGGTGTCACATGATGAACATGACGGCTCACAGAGTCCAAAAGGTACTGTAAATGCTTTATCAGATGACAGATGGACTGCACCAATCCTAGTAAATGGGACAATTGTGCCATTTCAGATTGACACTGGGGCTAAAGCTAATTTAATTAATGTGAATGATCTCAAGGCACTTAGAGAGAAACCTAGAAGTATCTCAGAAAAGAACAAACCACTGAAGGCATACAACGGGCAGCCAATTGAGACAAAAGGGCGATGCCGACTCAAGTGGACAGTGAAAGGCAAACAGTACAACCTGTTGTTTGTCATTGTGCCTAATGGGCATGAATCACTGCTGGGCGACAAAGCTTCAGAGGACCTAGGACTGGTTAAGAGGGTCTATCAAATAAACAGTGGGGACATAGTAATGGACAAACAATGCAGAAATACAAACTACACACAGTTTGCTGAAACAGTTGACATTGTAAAGGAATTCCCAACAGTTTTTAAAGGACAAGGGACTTTGCCGTACACTTACAAGATCCAGCTCAAGGATGATGCCAAGCCTGTAGTGCACGCCCCAAGAAGAGTGCCAGCACCACTACGAGCGGGTTTAAAAAAAGAGCTTGACAGGATGACACTACTGGGTGTTATTGAGCGAGTGGAGGAGCCTACTGACTGGGTGAACTCCATCACATGTGTAAAAAAGAAAACTGGTGACTTAAGAGTCTGCCTTGATCCAAAGGATCTGAATGAGAATATCAAAAGAGAACACCACCGAATCCCAAAACGTGAGGAGATAACCTGTGAAATGGACGCTTCACAGCGGTTTTGGCAGCTGAAGTTGGACACAGAAAGCAGCAAGCTTTGCACCTTCAACACACCATTTGGGAGATACTGTTTTTTGAGGTTGCCATTTGGTATCATCTCAGCGCCAGAAATCTTCCACAGGGCGATGGAGTCCATAATAGAGGGTCTGGAAGGCACAAGAGTGTACATAGAGGACTTGGTTGTCTGGGGAAAAACACATCAAGACTAAGAGATCTGCTACAGAGAGTCCAAGTGAATGGGCTGAAATTGAACAGAAATAAATGTCAGTTTGGGGTCACAGAAATGACCTTCTTGGGAGACAAGATCTCAGGAGAGGGGGTGGAGCCTGATCTGGCAGAAGTGCAAGCAATGCTGGACATGCCTCCTCCCACTGACAAGAAAGGAGTCCTGCGAGTTATGGGAATGATTAACTTCCTGGGTAAATTCATACCTAACCTCTCCTCCAAGACAACATGCCTCAGAGAGCTGCTTCAACACAACAAGGTTTTTGAGTGGAATGCTTCAAATGAAAAATAATGGATAAAACTAAAGGAAACTCTAACTACTGAGCCAGTTCTTACATTCTTTGATACATCGAAAGCTACAAAGATCTCTACAGATGCATCTAAAGATGGATTGGGAGCTGTACTCCTTCAAGCAAATGGAGACAAATGGCAGCCGTGGCATACGCATCACGAACAATGACAGAGACTGAGACGCACTATGCGCAAATTGAAAAGGAGACTCTGGGTCTAGTGTATGGGTGTGGAAAGTTTCACAGTTACGTTTATGGTTTACCTTTACAGCTGAGACTGATCTCAAACCGCTGATTTCAATCATAAAGAAAAACCTAAATCACATGTCACCTAGAATCCAGCGCATGATGATGAAACTGCAGCGATATGATTTTGAGTTGATATACACTCCAGGTAAATACATTGTACTGGCAGATACTTTATCTAGGGCACCTGTACCTAGCACTGACACAAGTCTCAGATTCACAGCTGGTGATGATGTTGACGCACACGTTGACATGGTGATGGCATCGCTCCCAGCTTCTGATGTCATGTTGCGGAAAATTGTGCAGGAGACAGAAAAAGACCCGACACTACAGAAAGTGGCCTGCCATACCTTCAATGGTTGGACAAAAGGAAGTTGTCCACAGTTCTATCCTGTACGGGCAGACCCGAGTGCGGCCAATGGCCTGGTGCTGCGACAGAACAGGATTGTCATCCCTCAATCCATGCGTCAGGACATGCTACATCGTATCCACGAGGGACATCTTGGCATGGAAAAATGTAAAAGGAGGGCCAGAGAAGCCGTTTATTGGCCAGGCATCAACATGGACATTGAGAGCATGATAGGAAAATGTGACACATGTCTCAGACACCACGGAGCCAATGCTGACTGCAGCCCTACCAGCTGCACCGTGGCAAAAGGTGGGCACTGATCTATTCCATCTGAATGGCAAGGACTATCTTTTGTTAATAGACTATTATTCAAACTACCCTGAGGTAGCACAGCTCTCCGGTACATCAGCACCTTCTATCATCACACATATGAAGGGCTTCTTCGCCAGACATGGCATCCCACAATGTGTTGTCAGTGACAATGGTCCACAATACAGCAGTGAGGAATTCAGACGGTTTGCGGAGCAGTATGGATTTCAGCATCTTACCTCTAGCCCACTGTATCCACGGGCTAATGGCTGAAAAAGGGGTCTAAATTGTTAAAAGGTTGCTGAAAAAGGCAAGTGATGGTAAAACTGACCCTTACCTGGCTTTGTTGAATTACAGGGCCGCACCGCTGGAGTGTGGTGCATCCCCTGCTGAGCTCATGTGTCGCAAGCTGCGCACCACGGTACCACACATTTCAAACAACGACAACAAGGTGCTGGATAATAAGAGAGTGAAGCTCAAGCTCAAACAAAAAATGAACTATGACAAAGTGACAAGGAGACTGGAACCTCTTCGGGAAGGGGATGTTGTGAGAATTGAGGGTCCTGATTCCTGGACCAGGAAAGCAACTGTCCTCAGTGAAGTGGGTCCCAGGTCATTCACTGTGAAAACGGAGAATGGTCAAGTGCTTCGGAGAAACAGGAAGAGTCTGTTGAAGACTCAGGAGAACATTGAGGAAGTTGGTCAGGAGACTGAAATGGGAGTTGAGGAGACATCAGACTTGCAACATGGTGAGCCTCCTTCACCTTCCCAGTAACTGAAGCACCAGGTCTGAGAAAATCCACAAGACATAGAAAACCACCTGACAGACTTATAGAACAATAAACTGTTGACATGGAGTTATAAGTGACTTTAAGAAAAGAGCATGGTTGGCATTTATTTGATATTTGTGTCATAGGTTTTGTTAACAATAGATATTTTATTTAGAGTAAATAGCAAGTTAAAAACTGCTATACTTTCTTTACAGTATGTTTAGACATTTTGAATGTTTAAAATGTTTACATTTGAAGACTGTACGTTCCAGAAGCTTTATAATTAAGAAATGTGTTAGACTGACCTGTTTGGAAAGGGGATGTAATGATAGGTGTTTATGCTTTAGTTACAATGCATATATGTTACCACTAGGCGGCAGTATAACATCTATGGACATAGATGTTAGCAGAACAAGATGTGATGTGACTGCATGTTGGCTAATAAAGTTGGCTAGTAAAGCTAGTCTAAAGATACAAGAAGATGTCTTATTTATAACCAATAAGAACATTACACTTGCTTTCAAGCAAAACAAGGTAAACAAACTTAGAGGAGTGTTTATGTGTTCGGCGTAATGGCGTATAACGTCCTCGACAACTTCACCAGTGGGGTCACTGCTGATGTATTTAATGTCGTAGAACAAAACATGATCTGTTTCTTAAATGTGTCTCAACCACAGACCTTATTTTGAGCTATTTTCAAAAAACATGTTAAAAAAAACGTTGACTCTGAGACGAGGGAACCAGTAGTGGTAAAATGCTAACTCACTTCTGGGTTTTAGGACTCATTACTGCACCACTCAAAGTAGGAACAGCATCGTCCTTCAGTGTCCTACGCTATGTGCATATCCGGCATGAATCGCTGCAATGTTTGTGAAGCTTTGGTCCGTGAAATGCCGCGCACACAGTACAATACCGGCTCGAACATCTGAAGGAACAGTGTTAACTTCGTTGTGGTTCTGCCCTCGGTAAGGCATAGATTGAAGATTTCCCCTCACAAGACAGGACACAGACCCTCGTTGGCATGACTGGATACAGTTTTGAACTGAACCTAAGCGTCGAACAGTATATATGTTCGGCTGGCAGAGGGTGCGGCCATAGCTCTGGGCGTGGCTACTGGGTATCCCTACGTCACGATACCCAGGAAGAAAACATTGGAAATCCAACGAGGCGTTTTGGGGAGGTCTTCTCTGTGTTAGAGTTGTACTCGCTACAGGGTGTACTTTGAGGGGTTCTGACTTTGCAGACCGTTTACATGCAGAAAAACCTTCATAACACAAGGGGACGGGTAATAACCGGAAAAGCATGACATGGGACCTTTAAGACACGCAGAAGCTACAGACATTTACCAGTGGGATATTTACTGATATCTTTGATGTCGTAGAACAAAACAAAACCCCTCTGTTTGAAACCAGAGCCCAGTCTGCTCTGATTGGTTAGCTGGGCGGCTCTGTTGAGATTGGTCAAGCGCTTAAAGATGTCCCGCCCCTTAGCCTATCACATACAATGTGTTGGAGAACTAGCCAATAGAAGCGCAAGTGTTACTTAGTGATATCACATTGGAGGCGTTTTAGGCAGGGGGGAGTGTGTGGGAGGGGATTTTAGCCTTTGCAGACCATTTACATGTACAACAAAAAATATATATATAACACACTACAGCAAAGGAAACGCCCCAAAAAGCAAATAAGGCCTCTTTAAGCTTGTGTCAACCACAAAAAACATTGACTTTTAGACGGGCAAATTTAGAAATGGTAAAACGCAAACTCATTTCCTTGGTTTAAGGACTCGTGTCTCGTTGTGGACCACACCGGCTGCATTTTGGTCCAATTAAGATGCAGAGACGAGCCAAAGGAGGGCAGCGGAGAGGGGAGTGGAGAGCCATGAAGCGACGTCGAGAGGGAGGGTTGAGACAAGCCAGGCACACAGACAGACACTAAATTCAATTGCATGGGCAGGTTCCAGGAAACGGATAGTGAGAGATAGAGGGGGAGGAGGAGGTGAAGGAAAAAGTATTCTCCTTCTGTATAGCTCCTAACTGCTAGCTGCTATATCTTCATTTGTATTACTACTGTTATTAAAACTGTTAATATATACATTAATTATGTGACGGCTATTTTTCCTGTAGTTATTGAATTGCTCTCTTTACTGCACTGTTAGTGTACAGTTTTATTATTATTGTGCTGCTGTGTTTATTGCATTTTTGTAACTCTGGCACAACAATTTCCTTCGGGATGAATAAAGTCCTATCTCATCTTATCTGATCAGATCTGTTACTGGATGTGTATTTTGTAAATTGTGTCATTGTGTAATATATTTGTATTTTATGCATGCTTCTTAGTTAACATGTGGCTCTTTTCTGCTGTAACAAATGTACGTTTCCCCTCTGTGGGACGATTCTGATTCTGATATTTTCTTACTTTTATGTATGCACCACGGCATCAAGTCAAATTCCTCGTACGTGTCAACCTACCTGGTAATAAACCTGATTCAGATTCTGTACAGCACACAGCAGCCCTGAAGCAGCACTGGTGGCTTAACTGTACTGTACAAACCTACACAATCCAGTCCACTGACTGACTGTCAATGTGATGGAGGTGCTGCACTACGCCGAGGCATCCAAAGGGAAACCCAGAGGACACAAATCCATAAAAACAACCCACTGTATATTTTATGATCCTGCCCACTTCATAAAACCCCCCACCAATCAAACAGGAGCATGTTCATTAAAGTCATTATTAGGATGACGACGAAAAAAAACACTGTTCATCACGAGAGTCGACTGCAGTGTATGTATAATGTTATATATATTCACACTGCTAATGTGAACCTGGTGCTCGGCAACGTATCGATTAAAAAACTGTGTGAGATGTTGAAGTAAATGATGGCCGGAGCTGGCAGTAAGGTTTGCAATCCTCCTCCATACAAGTCCCCCTGTGTCTACTGGATGCTAACAAGACTGGATTCACTTCACAGTAAGTCATCCTCCTAACAACAAACATTCTCTTTGTTCATGAAGTCCATCCAGCAATGCTAGCGAGAGAGCGAGGTAGCGAGCGAGAGACCGAGCAAGCGAGCAAGCGAGCGAGCCAGCGAGCCAGCGAGAGACCGAGCAAGCGAGCGAGCGAGGAGCGAGCGAGCGAGCAAGCGAGCGAGCGAGAGCAAGCGAGCGAGAGACCCAGCGAGCGAGCGAGCGAGCGAGGGACCGAGAGAGCGAGCGAGCGAGCGAGCAAGCGAGCGAGCGAGCGAGAGACCGAGCAAGCAAGCGAGCGAGCAGCGAGCGAGAGAGCGAGCGAGAGACCCAGCGAGCGAGCGAGCGAGCGAGCGAGAGACGAGCGAGCGAGCGAGAGACCCAGCGAGAGCGAGCGAGCGAGCGAGCGAGAGACCGAGCGAGCAAGCGAGCGAGAGACCGAGCGAGCAAGCGAGAGACCGAGCAAGCAAGCGAGCGAGCCAGCGAGCGAGCGAGCGAGCGAGAGACCCAGCGAGCGAGCGAGCGAGCGAGCGAGAGACCGAGCAAGCAAGCGAGACCCAGCGAGCGAGCGAGCGACCGAGCGAGAGACCCAGCGAGCGAGAGACCGAGCAAGCAAGCGAGAGACCCAGCGACGAGGCGAGCGAGCGAGCGAGAGACCCAGCGAGCGAGCGAGCGAGCGAGCGAGCGAGCGAGAGACCGAGCGAGCGAGAGCGAGCGAGCAAGCGAGCGAGAGACCCAGCGAGCGAGAGAGAGCGAGAGCGAGAGAACCCAGCGAGCGACCGAGCGAGCGAGCAAGCAAGCGAGAGACCCAGCGAGCGAGACCGAGGAGAGACCCAGCGAGCGAGAGACCGAGCAAGCAAGCGAGAGACAGCAGCGAGACCAGCGAGCCATCGGAGAACCTAGCAATCAAAGCGAGCTATATATCTATCAATCTATCTATATACTTATCTATCAATCTATCTATCTATCTATCTATCAATCTATCTATATACCTATCTATCAATCCATCTATCTATCTATTCCATTTCAGAATAATACAAAACAATCTGTAGATTATATTTTTGTTATAAACTCATTGACAGATTACTTTTAATGTTGCACTTGCTTAAAATCTTATTTAAACATTTGTAATACTGCAGTGTGTCTCGATCTATAATAATAATAAGACACATTTGTTTTGTTAATAATGTGTTGTATTGATCATCTGAATCTTACTATCTACATAGTTGACTGGGCTCATTTCAGAATAATAAAAACATCTGTAGATTATATTTTTGGACCAAACCCATTGACAGATTAATGAACATATCCATTTTAAATAATGGTGTGCAGCTTAATTTATAAGAATAAATTGTTATTTATTAGTTAATAAACTGTATCTATCAGGAGAATATTCATTAAAGTAATTGTAAGAATGACAGTGAAAAACGCTGGCCATCATGCGAGTCGAATATTAGGACAATGATCGTATATATTCACAGTGCTCAAGTGATCCATCCATCTATCTAAAGCTCCTACATTTAAGTCTTACCCCAAAAGAAGAGTTTACCAATTCAGAAATAGCCTTAACATATTCAGAGAGCCAGATGGGAAGATTGATGCCTATCGCTTGTATGAAAGAGTGGTATCGATCTTCTCATCTAATCCTTGCCAAGAAAATGAAGTAGTGTGTTTGCAAAAATGTCAAACTATTCTTTTAAGTATAACTTCTATCAGCAAAATGCTTGTGAATTAAACAGTAATACTGATGAATTGGTGCAGAGTTTTCTAGTGTGAATTAAGGGAGGCTGCACAGAAGAAATGTATCTCACTTCCCCATTAAATTACCCAGTTGTCCACCAGAAATGCTAATTTTAGCCCACAGCACTGGCATTGATGACAGAAAGTTTTTCCTGCGACAGTTTCCAAGCAACCAGTGGCTCTCTACAAGTTTTAATCTCTAACCTGGCAGATGCTTGTTAGGGTTCGATGCAGCAGCCGAGTAAATGTTGGCTTGTGAAGGTATAGAAAGGAAAAAAGGTTTGGCTCATTTTAAGCTAATGCAATGGCACTTTAGCGCACATTTTGTATCTACTTGCAGGATGTTGTTGTTTCTCTTGGTTGATTTCACTTAGTTGCTTTAGATAAGAGCAAAATGAAATGTGACGAATCACAGATGAACTATACATTTGAAGGCAATGTATAGCATTATACGTTATAGCAAGTTTAGGGTGTGATAACGTTACCTTATAGCCTTATGTTGGGGAATCCCATAATACTCTTATTTGCTTTATTGTTAAGAGTTAACTCTTAATCAGTCTGTATGGTGAATATGAAGTTACAGCCATTAGCCGGTTAGCTACATTTTAGCTTAGCATAAAGACCGGAAATAGCTAGCCTAGTGCTTTCCAATGGTATAAAAAGTCCACCAGCCAGCCCCTCTTACATCATATTTTTCTATCTATCTATCTATAATCTTTTGCTTAAATGGTTTAACATTGTCGTTTTATGGGGGGTTCTTTTTCGTCTCTGTAATATGAAGCTACAGCTAGGAGCTAGTTAGCTTATCTTAGCTCAACATAAAGACTGGAAATGGCTAGCCTAGTTCAGCTACAGAAAATCCACCTACTAGTATAGGGTGACCAGACGTCCCCGTTTTCCGGGGACAGTCCCCGTTTGTATTGGCCTGTCTCCGGTTGAAACTGTCCCCGGAAATGTCCCCGTTTTTTAATATACATTAAAAACACATAGCAAGGTGAAATAAAAACATTTCATGCCAGGAAACACTGGGTAAACAGACTGTGGTCAAGCCAGCCCCCAAACATATTCATATATACTGGAGCTTAAATTAAGAAATATGTATAATATAATGTGATCAATAATACTATGTATACTACGTATAATTACTACATTATAACTGAGTGAATGTAAAATGTAAGGATACAGTTACACTGAACAAAAATATAAATGCAACACTTTTGTTTTTGTTCCCATTTTTCATGAGATGAACTCAAAGATCTGAAACATTTTCTATAAACACAAAATAACCATTTCTCTCAAATATTGTTCACAAATCTGAAAGAATCTGTGATAGTGAGCACTTCTCCTTTGCCGAGATAATCCATCCCACCTCACAGGTGTGGCATATCAAGATGCTGATTAGACAGCATGATTATTGCACAGGTGTGCCTTAGGCTGGCCACAATAAAAGGCCACTCTGAAAAGTGCAGTTTTGCTTTATTGGGGGGGTCTGGGGGGGTCCGAAAACCAGTTAGTATCTGACCACCATTTGCCTCACGCAGTGCAACACATCTCCTTGGCATAGAGTTGATCAGGTTGTTGATTGTGGCCTGTGGAATGTTGGTCCACTCCTCTTCAATGGCTTTGCGAAGTTGCTGGATATTGGCAGAAACTGGAACACGCTGTCGTATACGCCGATCCAGAGCATCCCAAACATGCTCAATGGGTGACATGTCCGCTGAGTATGCTGGCCATGCAAGAACTGGGATGTTTTCAGACTCCAGGAATTGTGTACAGATCCTTGCAACATGGGGCCATGCATTATCATGCTGCAACATGATGGTCGTGGATGAATGGCACAACAATGGGCCTCAGGATCTTGTCACGGTATCTCTGTGCATTCACAATGCCATCAATAAAATGCACCTGTGTTCGTCGTCCATAACATACGCCTGCCCATACCATAACCCCACCACCACCATGGGCCACTCGATTCACAACTTTGACATCAGAAAACCGCTCACCCACACGACGCCACACACGCTGTCTGCCATCTGCCCTGAACAGTGAAAACCGGGATTCATCCATGAAGAGAACACCTCTCCAACGTGCCAGACGCCATCGAATGTGAGCATTTGCCCACTCAAGTCGGTTACGACGACGAACCGGAGTCAGGTCGAGACCCCGATGAGGACGACGAGCATGCAGATGAGCTTCCCTGAGACGGTTTCTGACAGTTTGTGCAGAAATTCTTTGGTTATGCAAACCGATTGTTGCAGCAGCTGTCCGAGTGGCTGGTCTCAGACGATCTTGGAGGTGAACATGCTGGATGTGGAGGTCCTGGGCTGGTGTGGTTACACGTGGTCTGCGGCCGTGTGAGGCCGGTTGGATGTACTGCCAAATTCTCTGAAGCGCATTTGGAGACGGCTTATGGTAGAGAAATGAACATTCAATTCACAGGCAACAGCTCTGGTGGACATTCCTGCTGTCAGCATGCCAATTGCACGCTCCCTCAAAACTTGCGACATCTGTGGCATTGTGCTGTGTGATCAAACTGAACATTTCAGAGTGGCCTTTTATTGTGGCCAGCCTAAGGCACACCTGTGCAATAATCATGCTGTCTAATCAGCATCTTGATATGCCACACCTGTGAGGTGGGATGGATTATCTCGGCAAAGGAGAAGTGCTCACTATCACAGATTTTTTCAGATTTGTGAACAATATTTGAGAGAAATGGTTATTTTGTGTTTATAGAAAATGTTTTAGATCTTTGAGTTCATCTCATGAAAAATGGGAGCAAAAACAAAAGTGTTGCATTTATATTTTTGTTCAGTGTATGAAGACATATCTGACATTTCCACTGGGTGACTAATTTCAATTGATGTTGACACCATCTCACAACACTCCTAAAATAACATTACTTTCTGAAGCACAATTTCAAATGTATGCTGTTTAAAATCTCAAATTAGATCAACCTGATCTCACCAGAATGCGTACCTCCACCACGACTCCTTAACACGCATTGCGTGGTGGACTCACGAACTTTGTTACATTTACGTGTCTGCACCACGCAAACAACCCCAATGTAAAGTGAATGAGGCTCTTTTGTCGTGGTGCATTTCTACAACGTCCTGCAGTGAGCTTTTATTCTATAAAACGTTTTTAAAATCTACTTTATAGCTTGTAGTAACTCACGGGAGGCTTCTTTTATTTTATTTGTATTCATAATAATTTTTGTATTATTATTTTTGTATTATGGTGCATTAGTTACGAATTTTTTTTCTCAAAAAACAGTGCATTGTGTGTAAATCAAATCAAATCAAGTTTTATTTATATAGCACATTTAAAAACGATGTTTGGTCGAGCCAAAGTGCTGTACAAGTAATAAAAACAATTTACTACAGTACAATAACAACAAAAGACAGTCATTGCAACAGCAAATATAAAAACAAAACACACGGAAAAGTCAGGAGTCGTGCTCCGCTCTAACTAGAAGGCCTGAGAGAAGAAGTGGGTCTTAAGTGTGGATTTAAAAAACCCTAGGGTCTGGGCCGACCTCACATGGAGGGGCAGAGTGTTCCAGAGCCTGGGGCCAGCTGCTGCGAAGGCTCGGTGCCCTCGGGTTTTGAGCCTGGTCTTGGGCACTACCAGCAGCAGCTGGTCAGCAGACCTTAAAGCTCTGGCTGGGGTGTAGCGCTGGAGGAGTTCAGCTATATAGGCCGGAGCCAGCCCATTTAGTGCTTTAAAAACAAATAAAAGGATTTTAAAATCAATTCTGTACCGAACTGGAAGCCAGTGCAGTGAGGCCAGAATTGGGGTGATGTGGTCACGCTTTTTATGGCCAGTCAGCAAACGTGCAGCTGCGTTCTGGACTAGCTGCAGGCGTTTAATTGATGCCTGGTCCATACCCATATACAGAGCGTTGCAGTAGTCCAATACAACTGTGATTTTTATTACATTAGTTAGTTTGTAAGGAAGGCCAGAGCTTCAGCTGTGTCCAATAGATTGTTCCCTTTAGTTCACGTTTTTTAAAAGAACATTATATTCCGATTTGATCATGTCCCCTTTATTGTATTACGGAGAGCAATGTGAGCGTCCATTCCCATTGGATAACGGAGGATTTTACACCCGGAAGTAAGTATTCTCTTTACTGTCGATTGATTTTACAGTGATATCTGCATTACTCATCAACTCAAACACACCAGATTATCCTTGTTGATTACACAACATTGATTGGTTTAAGTTGTGTACAATGCTTTTGTAATTTTCCCCTTCGATTCGGAGAAACAAATATTTGTTCAGTTTAGGATGGCCGAAGACACTACACTACCCAGAATCCTCAGCTATTGTTCTGCGTTGCCTCAAGCTCTGTGATTGGTTGACCTCCAACTGCATTCCATATGAAAAAAACGTTTCGTAAAAGATAAATTATACTTTATTCAGCAGTGCTTGCTTTACTCTTTGAAAGTCATCACATGAATGCATTGTAATAAATGGTTTGGCTGCATTAAATATTACACATCTGTCGTAGTTCTTTATTTATCTACAGAGATCTGGCCTCAAAATAGACCGGAAACTATTCTTTTACCGTTCTGTTTTAATTTCACAATAAAATTAGTAGTAATAATTTGTTTTGATATTATTGTTTTTTATTAACTACTAGACCGCTGGGTCATGTTAAGACCATCTTTTATGTGTTGCTGTGGGGTTTTTCCATCGCTTTTGTGTTACAAATATCAAAACAATAACAGAATATATCCGTCGTAAACTAAACCAGAAACAGCAGAATATTTTATTTTGCTAACACTGTAAACTTGACAGCTTTTTAACCCGCACCTCCTATTGGTTAAAGCACGTTATTACATGTTTAGAGTAATATTGACATCTTGAAAAGGGATGTCCAAAATAGCAATTATATACAGTTTTTAATGAACTATTTGTAGAGAATAACGAGTAATGTATATACTTTATAGGGATCTGCAGATAAATATTTAGTCTTCTCAACCACCAACAATCATTACATTACATTACATTGCATTTAGCTGACCCTTTTATCCAAAGCGACTTACAATAAGTGCGTTCGACCAACAAAATACAAGCTTGAAGAAAACAGAATCATATAACTACATCAGGTTTCATAGAGCCAAAACATTTCAAGTGCTACTCAGCTGGCTTTAGATAAGCCAGTCCTCCAATCAAATATCTCTCCTGATTGTTGGCACTTGACAATCACCTTCCCTGAATTTTACTCAGGTGTAACTAAAGTCTGCTTTAAGGGTTGTTTATATTTCACATCATTAATCAGAATCTGTAAAGTAACTAAAATAAATGTAGTGGAGTAAAAATACCAGGTTATCCTTAAAGAAAGCCCTGAGGATTATAAAAGACCCCCATCACCCCAGCCACAAACTGTTCTGTCTGCTGCCATCTGGCACAACACCCGCATTCTAGGAGAGGATGTGGTTGCTGTGGAGGACTACAAGTACCTGGGAGTGCACTTAGAACTGGAGCATCAACACTGACGCTGTGTACAAGAAGGGGATGAACAGACTCTATTTTCTGAGGAAGCTGAGATCCTTCCACGTGTGCAGCAAGATGCTGGAGATCTTCTAGTCTGTTGTGGCCAGTGCACTCTTCTTTGCTGCGGTCTGCTGGGGGGGGGGGGGGCATAAGAGCCGGTGACACCAGCAGGATTAATAAACTGATCAGGAAAGCTGGGTCTGTCATCGGCATCAAGCTGGACCCCTTTGAAGCTGTGGTGGAGAGGAGGACACTGAACAGGCTGTTGTCCATCACGGATAACCCCACCCATCCCCTCCACCTGCAGCTGGACAGTCAGATAACCCCACCCATCCTCTCCACCTGCAGCTGGACAGTCAGATAACCCCACCCATCCTCTCCACCTGCAGCTGGACAGTCAACGGAGCTCCTTCTCCAACAGACTGCTGGCAAGGACCGATACAGGAACACATTCCTGCCCACTGCCATAACTCTGTACAATAAATCACCTCTGGCTGGAAGAGAACTCTCTGCTCCATAGTTTCTCTTGTAATACAACCTCGCTGTACATTTTACATATAATCTGTTCAATATTTGATATTCCATATTCCATTGTCATATATTTTTGAATATGTATGTTTGCATATATAATATCTACATGTATATTTTCTATTTTCTTTTCTTTCTATTCTTGTTTATTTGTGGTTTTGTTTTATTGTAAAATGCCTTGTCTTTTATGCTGCTGCAACAAAAACTATTTCCCAAATTGGGATCAATAAAGTACCATCTTATCTTATCTTATCTTATCTTATCTTACATCCGGACTAACACCACCAGCCTCAGGGACAGTTTCATCCCACAGGCCATAAGACTATTACACACCTGAACCTTGAAATAACATCCATAGCATTCATCTGGCTGCTACTTAGACATGATTTGTCTAATATATCATATTCCAATCACTTGTAGTGACTCTTATTTCACTTTTTACTATTTTTCTTTTTGTATTGACTTGCACTATTTTGTCTGTGTATCTGTTTTATTGTGTTGCACTGTTGGAGGAGCCTGTAACCTAGGAGACGTTCGATTCCTGTTTTGAATAGTGTGCCGTCGATGGGTTTCATTCCATTTCAAAATGCTGTTTGTCGCTCGGCGTAAACTTCGCGCACTGCCACTCCAACATCCAATCACAGAGCTTGAGGACAAATCTCGGGGTTTGTCAAGCAAAGCACATGGTGTAGTCCCAAACGATAGCTGAGGATTCTGGGTAGTGTAGTGTCTTCGGCCATCCTAAACTGAACAAATATTTGTTTCTCCGAATCGAAGGGGGAAATTACAAAAGCATTGTACACAATTTAAACCAATCAATGTTGTGTAATCAACAAGGATAATCTGGTGTGTTTGAGTTGATGAGTAGTGCAGATATCACTGTAAAATCAATCGACAGTAAAGAGAATACTTACTTCCGGGTGTAAAATCCTGCGTTATCCAATGGGAATGGACGCTCACATTGCTCTCCGTAATACAATAAAGGGGACATGATCAAATCGGAATATAATGTTCTTTTAAAAAACGTTAACTAAAGGGAACACTCTATTTAACACAGCTGAAGCTCTGGCCTTCCTTAAAAACTAACTCATTTAATAAAAATCACAGTTGTATTACACACAATGCACTGTTTTTTGAGAACAAAAATTCATAACTAATGCACCATAATGCATTCTGACGAAAAATAAAAATTATTATGAATACAAATAAAATAAAAGAAGCCTCCCGCGAGTTACTACAAGCTATAAAGTAGATTTTAAAAACGTTTTATAGACTAAAAGCTCACTGCAGGACGTTGTAGAAATGCGTGTGTGCACCGCGACAAAAGAGCCTCATTCACTTTACATTGGGGTTGTTTGCGTGGTGCAGACACGTAAATGTAACAAAGTTCGTGAGTCCACCACGCAATGCGGTGTTAAGGAGTCGTGGTGGAGTCACGCATTCTGGTGAGATCAGGTTGAATTAGATCTATTGTCCATCTATATTTTGATTATTATTGAATGGAAACTGTCCATAATCAAAGAGTCATTCGAAGTCAATCAAATTTCACTTCAGGGTGATAGCAGGAGACCCCATCTAGTCAATCAGAGAAAATCAGGACAATCTGATGTAGACTTTCAAAATAAAATAGTTTTGAAATCTCATATATGGGCTGTCGTCCTTCTGTTTGTATCCAACAGTTAAAATGTTCGAATTGTCCCCCTTTATTCTTTAACAGTGAAGACAATTGGACATGTTAATGAGATTTTGACCGCAAAACTGTCACGGTTGTCATGTCAGGTCACAGGTCTATGTCTAGGTTTGGGTGTTTTCACTGTTCTCTATGTCATGTTTTCTTCCGTCGTTAGTTTCCCTGGTGTGTCTCGTTAGCTGATTGTGTTCACCTGTGGCCCTTGTGTTTCTCCTCCCCTGCCCGGCTGTTTCTTGTCTTGTAATTATCCCTCCCTGTATTTAGTCTTGTCTCGTGCTGTGTTCAGTGTTGGTGCTTCTTTTGTTTGTGACCTAGTTCACCGTAGAGTGTTTTGTTTGTTGAAGTTATATATTAGATAAGAGCCCTTGCAATAAAGGTATTATCAAGTGTTATCTGCGTTTGGGTCCTACCTGCTTCACTCTGCGTATCAAAAACTCAAAATGTCCCCGGTTTTAATTTTGAAAATCTCATCACCTTATACTAGTACCTCTTTTGTATTTTATCAGAAGTAAAAGAGGAGTAAATAACATAACCTAGTGGTATTTGTGGAGTCTATTTTTATATAACATTACAAGACTGATTCTTATTATTACAATATATGCTTATTGTGCTCATGAGATTGCTATGACTATAGAATAAATAGACACAATCACTCATCCCAGGTTCTGATGGGTTAGATAACAACAAGGGGAATAGTCAGAAGAAAGTGTTAGCTTGCAATAGAAAGTAGCAGAAGCCAGATGCAGGCACTGTAGAAACAATGAGTTATTGAGGTTATGGCCTTGGCCGCTTGGGTTAGCTCCGCGCCCACGCATAGCTGGGAATCAATATAACCAAGATTCCACTTTTCTGTAGAAGCTTCATCAAAACAAATTACGTATGATGGTGCCAGAGTAGGGAGGGACTTCCACTGGCCGGCCGAATGCTGATTGGAGGATTGTGTTGCCAACAGGGGCGGATCTAGAAAAATATTCATGGGGTGGCAAGAGGGTGGCAGGAGATTTTGAGGGTTGGCATCCCCTGGCAGAAGTATATGCTGATTAAATCAGTAAGTCATATCAATCAATGTTAACTTGGAAAGCCACAATATTGATATTTTAACTCAATAACATTAGGTGACATTATTGTGGCACATCAGTAAAGCCTTAAATATAAATATATAAGTTGGCAGACATAATGTAATGAATTTTAACTGAACAATAACTGAATGAGTTTGTTTCACTCTTAGACCAGCAGGGGAACCAAATGTATGCAGACTGCTGCAATAAGTACATTAATTAACTGTCTCATCGATGTGTGTCTGAATTAATATGATAATATTAACAATCATATTATTCCTATCAGCTGTCAATCACTGTTATGATTCACATATTCAGTGTTATTATTAAATAAACTATATTTTTTGGAGGACTAAATGATGAATGTTCCTCAAGATGCTTGCTCACCCTCCTTCAAATTTGAAAGACAAGTAATTACTATCATAAATCAAAAGAATCAAAGGAACAGTTCAGCGCCCCACAACTTCATTACAAACAGTTACAACCTTGACTTTACATCAGAAAGAACAAACATTAAAGAAGTGACTAACTGCATCAGTTAGGGTTAGAAAACGTGTATTCAACTAAAACATAAACATCGCTGCAGTTATGATCTAGTGGAAAGCCCTTACCTATTGGCCTAGTTAAAAGTGGTTACTTTCGTTTGGCTGGGCAGTGAAGTTTTACACACCGTCTTATTTGACTCTCTCAGGACTTAAAACAGATTTTTGGGGTTACTTTGTTCTGAAAGCTGAACCTGCTGCTCCTCACAGAGAGAAGAGGAGAGGGGCTGTGAATTACTTTACATTGTGGATAAGGGAGGATAGCCCCCATTGTTCTGTGTGTCAAAATGAAAGACAGCCCACACACCTATCAATCATCAAACCGTGGGGTCTTATGTCATTACGTGTTGATTTCTATCGACACGTAATGTTGTATCGATGTATCGGGACTTCCTGCAACAACACAACGCCGTTATCGTGATTCTGATTGGCCAGAATACACTATCAAAGATGTTCTATTGAGAAGACGATCACTACGTGACAAAAGTTTTCAAAACCGTTTCTAGTCTTCTGTATTTCCAGACAAGTGGCTACTGAAATCAATCTTACTAACTGCCAGTGGCGGCTTTACGGGGTGGCATGGGGTGGCAGCTGCCACCTCAGAAAAATGCCTTGCTACCCCATTTGGCAGCTTTGTTTTGAAAGAAAAGTTGTGGCTCATCGGACATTTATGAGAGAAAATCTCTAATGTCCGAGTGCAAGTGAATGCAGCACAAGACGGGAGCCTTGTAACCCCTCCCCCCCTGGCGCGAGCTTGGAAATATGATTGGCGGCGATTTCCTTTGAACGGGGGACAGCGCAAAACAAGAAGCATTTCGGATCCAAGTAGACGGAAGGAATGAGGTATTTGCGGTCAGGGTATGGCTGGGGAGGCTACAGCCATACCAGTAAATGCCCCACCTTAGCCCCACCATGAACAATGATGTTAAGGTAAGCAAAATAAAGTCCGCCAACTCGCTCGGAGTAAATTGCACTGACAGCAGTTAGTAAGATTGATTTCAGTAGCCACTTGTCTGGAAATACCGAAGACTAGAAACAGTTTTGAAAACTTTTGTCACGTAGTGATCGTCTTCTCAATAGAACATCTTTGATAATGTCTTCTGACCAATCAGAATCACGATAACGGCGTGGTGTTGTTGCAGGAAGTCCCGACGGAGAATACTTTTGCGGTAGTACAGCTCTATATACATCGATACAACATTACGTGTTGATAGAAATCAACACGTAATGAAATAAGACCCCACGGTTTGATGATTGATAGGTGTGTGGGCTGTCTGTCATTTTGACACACAGAACAATGGGGGCTATCCACCCTTATCCACAATGTAAAGTCATTCACAGCCTCTTCTCTCTGTGAGGAGCAGCAGGTTCAGCTTTCAGAACAAAGTAACAACAAACTAAAATGGCATTCATTTTTTTAAATATGTCGTGGAGTAATAGATTTATTCATTTTTCTTCTCAAGAGAGTACCAGAATGTGTGCAGGGGTTGGGCTTTCAGCAGGTCAACTCTTTCACCTGTGGGGAAATTGCAGGAGTGGCTCCAGGTCGCCCTTTTTATTTACTACAAGACAGATGTGCCTTTTTATTTCATACAGTTCAATTTGGATTGAGACAGGGAAATAATCTAAACCTCACGCGTGGCGTTTCACTGTCAAGGGGGGCGTGTATGTAATTACATTGCAAATACTGACTTGAGCCCCACCACTGTATGGGTTAGCCCTACCAGAGATTACCCAACAAAAATACTCTGGCCCCACCACTGTTTGCGGTCTACAATGACAGAGAAGAGCCTTTGAAGTTTGGCTGTCCTCAGCATTGAATCAAAACGCACCATAGCTTTAAATCTTAATAAGTCTGTGAGGCGCTTTGCTGAACAAGATGGTAATCGCCACATTCAGCTGTAATAGGCAACTTGATGCTCTGCTCACGGATGACTCGATGAGCATAACAAACTGTTAAGATGATGACCTTACGTATGTATAATATTTTTCTTCTTTGTGGGCTCTGCCCCCAAAAAACAGTTTAAGTCCTGAGAAAGTCAAATAAGACGGTGTGTAAAACTTCACTGCCCAGCCAACAGAAAGTAACCACTTTGATTTAACTAGGCCAGTAGGTAAGGGCTTTCCACTGGATAATTACTGCAGCGATGTTTATGTTTTAGCTGAATACACGTTTCTTAACCCTAACTGATGCAGTTAGTCACTTCTTTAATGTTTGTTCTTTCTGATGTAAAGTCAAGGTTGTAACTGTTTGTAATGAAGTTGTGGGGCGCTGAACTGTTCCTTTGATTCTTTTGATTTGTGATAGTAATTACTTGTCTTTCAAATTTGAAGGAGGGTGAGCAGCATCTTGAGGAACATTCATCATTTAGTCCTCCAAAAAATATAGTTTATTTAATAATAACACTGAATATGTGAATCATAACAGTGATTGATAGCTGATAGGGATAATATGATTGTTAATATTATCATATTCATACAGACACACATCGATGAGACAGTTAATTAATGTACTTATTGCAGCAGTCTGCATAGATTTTGTTCCCCTGCTGGTCTAAGAGTGAAACAAACTCATTCAGTTATTGTTCAGTTAAAATTCATTACATTATGTCTGCCAACTTATATATTTATATTTAAGGCTTTACTGATGTGCCACAATAATGTCACCTAATGTTATTGAGTTAAAATATCAATATTGTGGCTTTCCAAGTTAACATTGATTGATATGACTTACTGATTTAATCAGCATATACTTCTGCCAGGGGATGCCAACCCTCAAAATCTCCTGCCACCCTCTTGCCACCCCATGAATATTTTTCTAGATCCGCCCCTGTTGGCAACACAATCCTCCAATCAGCATTCGGCCGGCCAGTGGAAGTCCCTCCCTACTCTGGCACCATCATACGTAATTTGTTTTGATGAAGCTTCTACAGAAAAGTGGAATCTTGGTTATATTGATTCCCAGCTATGCGTGGGCGCGGAGCTAACCCAAGCGGCCAAGGCCATAACCTCAATAACTCATTGTTTCTACAGTGCCTGCATCTGGCTTCTGCTACTTTCTATTGCAAGCTAACACTTTCTTCTGACTATTCCCCTTGTTGTTATCTAACCCATCAGAACCTGGGATTAGTGATTGTGTCTATTTTGTTCCCCTGCTGGTCTAAGAGTGAAACAAACTCATTCAGTTATTGTTCAGTTCAAATTCATTAAATGACACAATAATGTCACCAAATGTTATTGAGTTAAAATATTAATATTGTGGCTTTCCAAGTTAACATTGATTGATATGACTGCGATTAAATCAGCATATACTTCTGCCAGGGGATCAAATTCTCCTGCCACCCTCTTGCCACCCCATGAATATTTGTCTAGATCCGCCCCTGCTAACTGCTGTCAGTGCAATTTACTCCGCGAGTTGGCGGACTTTATTTTGCTTACCTTAACATCATTTTTCATGGTGGGGCTAAGTCATTTCTTGGTATGGCTGTAGCCTACCCCAGCCATACCCTGACCGCAAATACCTCATTCCTTCCGTCTACTTGGATCCGAAATGCTTCTCGTTTTGTGCTGTCCCCCGTTCAAATGAAATCGCCTCCAATCATATTTCCACGCTCGTTCCAGGGCCGGGGGAGGGGTTACAAGGCTCACTTCTTGTGCTGCATTCACTTGCACTCGGACATTAGAGATTTTCTCTCATAAATGTCCGATGAGCCACAA
Organism: Harpagifer antarcticus; assembly: GCA_902827135.1. Taxonomy (NCBI): domain Eukaryota; kingdom Metazoa; phylum Chordata; class Actinopteri; order Perciformes; family Harpagiferidae; genus Harpagifer; species Harpagifer antarcticus. Next base: position 377,422 of record CADEHL010001053.1, on the reverse strand, counting down.
CTTTTTTTTCAAAACAAAGCTGCCAATTGGGGTGGCAGCTGGGGTGGCAAGGCATTTTTCTGAGGTGGCAGCTGCCACCCCGTGCCACCCTGTAGAACCGCCATTGGTTGCCAATAGACTCTATCTGAGTCTGCGCACAAACCAAAGAGAACCAAGTCTAAACCATGGTATCTCTTCAGCTAGTCTTGACCAATCATAAATGTACGGGCAACGCCCTGTGTAATAAAATGTATTGTCACACGAGGTTCGAGGCTCTTGACGGATTTGGTGGTTACAGATTACAGCTTTGCTGCCTGTGATTCCCAAAGACGTGATGAGTCCTTGGCCAAGTAATATACTGTATATCTTTTGCTCTCTTTACAATAAATAGTTAAACTTAGAAGTTGTCTGTCTTTTCTGGAATTCTGAACCCAACATTTTATACAGTATTTCCACCTGTTCATGCTAAGCTACTTTAAGCTAACCAGCTTTCAATCGTGTAGTCTAACTCTAAGCAAGTAAACGATTTTATAAAACGTTGAGTAAATGCTTTAACCTTTAGATACATCAAATACTATTCTTTCTTTGTATGTTTAGATCCAACACAGTCTCACGGCATTTCATGTTATAGTCACGAAATTAATCTATTGATTCGTGTTCACCAACACGATTTCGCAATTTTTTTCGTAGAACAGAACGATTTTAAAACCAATGTAAATAATAACAAATTAGAAGGAAAAACTACATACTGATAACGGTTAGTAAAAACCTTAACGCTTTGACAAGTCTGCAGACAAGATGGCAGGCGAAAAGCTTTTAAAATGCGTGTTTTCTGAATGGAATCGGATCCATCAGGCTAAACTAACCTGTTGCTGCTCCGTCCACACTCACAACAACGTCATACAGACATAAATAAAGCAGCAACTGTATTCGCCATGACATAGACAGTCTGTGGTTTGTACTTGTTTAACTTTTGTCCAGTTTCTGAACAGATATGAGGAGCTGTGAGCTCTGAGTGTGTGCTAACGGTTGATGTGTTGGGACCGGTTGGGACATATTGCGCTGTCGGGCGTTGACCAATCACGAAGGGTCATTAATTGACTGGCAGCAAAAACAACCAATCACAGCAGTGCTTCTCTGGCTGGCTCTGTCCAATCACAAACAAGAAGTGTTCTCCCTAAAGGAATACCCTTTCCGTCCAATGTGAAATGCTGTAGTGTTTTCTGAAATGCTGCGGCGTTTTCTGAAATGCTGTTGTGTTTTGTGAAATGCTGTGGTGTCTTGCACTTCAGGCCCACCGTAAAAAACAGATACAAAAAAATACAGATTTCAGTATTCTGACACAGAATGATTTTGGAAGCAATGTATTTCTATTGGTAGTATGTTTCGTGCCTGCCCTGCACCAAATAATAACAAATTAGAAGGAATACAGATTTCAGTATTCTGAGGCTCTGAGCCATTTCATTTCAAACCTTTATTTAACCAGATTGGTCCCATTGAGATCATAGATCTCTTTTTCAAGGAAGACCTGCAGCAAATAGGTTCCACATGAAACATAAAACAATAAAGGACATCATACATTATATTTACAGGTTACATTTGCATAGTTATCGACATTTACATGTGCCCATAGTATTACATTTAGCCTAGCTTTAAAAACATGCAGAGGAATGAGATTGCTCAGTTTCAATTCTTGCTGAAGATTGTTCCAAGCAAGTGGTGCTGCGCACATAAAAGCTGTCTAACCTAAGACAGTCCTTGCTCTTGGCACATCTAACAATACTACCTCATGCGATCTCAGACAATAGCTGCTTGCCACTCTGTGTTATCAGAGAGCTGATATAATACGGGAGTTTACCCAACAAAGCTTTATAATTAAACGTGTACCAATGACTGAGCCTCTTTACAGTAAGTGATGGCAAACCTGCCTTGGCATACAGGGTAAAGTGATGAGTAAGTGCTTTACAATTTTTGACAAATCTCAGTGCGCTGTGATAGGCGGCATCTAACTTGTTCAGGCAATAGGCAGGTGCATTCATATAGATCAAATCCCCATAGTCCAGCACAGGTAAAAAGGTCACAGAGACTAGCCTTTTCCTGGCCTCAAGCGAGAAACAGGACTTGTTTCTGAAAAAGAAACCTAGTCTAACCCTCAGCTTTTTAAGCAGATTAATGACCTGCAGTTTAAAAGTAAGACAATCATCAAGCCAGATACCAAGGTATTTATAACAGGCAACCACTTCAAGTAGTTGCATAGTAACAATATCAAAAGCAGCCTCCGGAGTATTTTTTGCTTTTGAAAATAGCATTACCTTGGTTTTATCAACATTTAAAAGAAGCTTAAGTTCAGCGAGCTGAGTCTGAATAATGTTAAAAACAGCCTGTAATTTAACACCAGCCTCCTTAATGGATGGACCTGCACAGTACATCACGGTATCATCCGCATAAAAATGTAAAGTAGCTTCATCCACATTTTCACCTAAGCTGTTGATATATATGGAGAATAAAAGTGGACCTAAAACAGAACCTTGAGGAACACCATTAGTGATGGTTAACCACTCAGAAGACAGCCCATCAAAGTGAACACATTGGGACCTTTCAGAGAGGTAGTTCACAAACCACCCCACTGCATGGCTGGATATGCCAATACTGAGTAGCCTCTGCTTTAAGATGCGATTTATTTTCCTCGCAGACGGCAAAAAAACTCCAACATTATACAATTTAAAATAAAAGGGTTAGGGTTAGGCTTATTGAGTACAAAAATGTTTTTATGAACCACACAGCTTCTGGTATTCCAAGACCCGACCGGACAAAAAGACGTGGTGCAGCCACGAAACACACTAACAATAGAAATACATTGCTTTTAAAATCATTGTTGGTGAACACGAATCAATAGATTAAATACATTTCGTGACTATAACACAAAATGCCGTGAGACTGGGTTGTTAGATCACAAAAACCAAAAGTATCTGATAACTCTTGGTTCAAAATTAAATAAATGTTCTAAATTAAATTGCACAATATCCCTCTGAAACATTGTGAAATTGAGATATCAAAACCTTCAACTCTAAAAGGGGTTAAGCCTTTGCTGTCAGGGGCCCCCGAGGCTTTTGGACAACATGCCTGAAGAAATACGCCTGGTTAAGTCACTATGACCCTTTAACTCTTTCCACTAAAACACACGTGTATCTCACTCTTGATTTCACGTGAATTATTTCGAAATAATTTCATGCTAATTTGCTGGAACCTATCTATCTATCTATCTATCTATCTATCTATCTATCTATCTATCTGTCATCTATCTGTCATCTATCTATCTGTCTATCATCTATCTATCTATCTGTCATCTATCTGTCATCTATCTCTCTATCTGTCTATCATCTATCTATCTATCTATCTATCTGTCATCTATCTATCTATCTATCTGTCATCTATCTATCTATCTATCTGTCTATCCGTCTATCTGTCTATCCATCTATCTTTATATCTATCTATCCTCTCTTTAGATGAGAGATAGAAGAAGAAAACCTTTTCTCTCTCCTCTTCCTCCTCCTCTTCCTCACCCCATCAACCCCATCCTCTCTTCTTCTCCCTGCAGACACTGACACCAAATCCCACAACAGACGCCCTGCTGATCGATATCATGACATCATCAGGCGTGGACATCATCAGTGGGCTGTGGGCGACCTGAAACACACACACACACACGATCGCACACACAAAGAGTTGGACCTGTGGGACTGAGCAGAGCTTCCTCACATCCCAACCCGAATAACCCCGGCCTGCCAAGCTGTAGTAAATCTGCCCGATGACAAGCCCTAGACCTCTTTCACACACGTAAACACACGGACACACACGGAGCTAATAGACAATGAGCACATTCCCCTTGAGTGAGCTGTTGAGAGGAGGAGGTCCAAGTACAAGCAAGACAAAGCGCCACACTCCCAGACTGCTAAACCGCGCCGCAGCTGTCATATTTGCACTATTTCACCCTATACGGAGAGACAAACATAATTGTGTGTGAAGCATTCGAGATAATGCTGCTTCTCCGCCATTGAGGAGTTTTTTCTTTCTGCAAATGGGCAGAAACTCATGATCCAAAGACAGAATTAAACATCTCATTGAGGCGGACTGACAGCAAAGATCAAATCTGAACAGACAGAAAAAGGCTCCGATTTAGTTTAATACACACAATTCAACTCACACACACTACTTTGTGAACAGACTGAATCAAAAAAGGAACAAATTAACCAAATGTCTTAAAATATATATTCAAATTACTAGTATTTATTTATACTTCATTATTGTTGTTTTATGTTATATTTCTACTGTTAATTGTATTGTTAATTTTTACACTGGTATTAGTAATTAATGTTTTGTATTGTGCCATTTGTTTGTTAAAGGTAGGGTATGTAATTTTGGAAAAACCAGCTCGAGTGCGCTAGAATTTGAAAGTGTAAGAAATTCAAATCAATGTTGATATGGCATAATTTAAACTAAATATAGGATTTTAATTTAAAGCAGTTTTATTCTGAAAAAAACGGAAGTTCACACTAACAATTAACTCAACACTTTTATTCTGAAAATTCTTCATTTCCGGTTAGCATTAGCATGTGGCTAACGTTTTGAAACCGTGAATTGAAGGTGAAATAACATGTGATGTTGTACACTAAACACACTGGGATTAGCACTCATTTATTGACGCTGAAATAAAGTTTATCAGGGAATGTTTAAATAACCACAGACACCAGAATAATGTAATTTAGCAACAGAAAAAGGCAAGCATTGCATTGGACCCGCCCCACGACGACGCCGACCAATAGGAGAATAAGCTTCCCTTGACTCTTTTCAGTCTGTCCTGCTCTCAGGGTTCAAGAATTACTAACAAAAGTACACAACCGGAAAAAATCTGCCACTTCCTTACAGAGCCCCTCCTCCAACACACACAAACGTGCACATGACCAATGAGGGCATGGGATGAGTTTGTGCCCAGATGGAAGGCTGACAGGCAGGTAGGCCATCCAGTTACTTTAGCCGGGCCGGCTCAGATGATTGGTCGTGCTTTCTACAGCGCCACGGCTTCCACAGATGACAAGTATTTATTGTCAAAGCATTTCATGTATTCATTGCTATCGGGATGTTAAGAGCATTCCATGGAATATAACAAGTGCTTCTGAAATAAATTGCATACCCCACCTTTAAGTATAAACAATGTACAACACAATAACTTTTGTGTTTAGTATTTTGCACTGAATGGAATACAAAGCTGATATTTTGTCATATTCAGCTGGCGTTTCTGAGAAATCATGACATCAGTTTTCTTCATATTTACTGCCAGTTCTTACATTACTTGTGTACTACGTGCAGCTGTGGTTGAGGGGTCTTTGGAGAACTTTTCCTCCTTCTCTCTCATCTGGTCTTTCAGCTGCTTGACATCCGTCTCCCAGCTTTTCTTGTTCTTTGCCAGATTATCGTTCTCCTCCTCCACCTGTTTCAATTTGGCCTCCACCTGTTTGAGCTCAGTCACGCAGCTCAGGTTCTTCTTAGCCAGGTCGTCCTTTTCCTGAGACACCTCTTTTAGTTTGGTCTCCATCGGTTGTTGGTCTTCAGAGATCTTTTCTCCCTGCTTTTCCAACTGGAGCACCAGCTTGTGGACTTCCTTCTCCATGGCTTTGATCTTACAGGTCTGGTAAGTGTTGTGCTTCATCACCTGTTTCAGTTTCATCTCCATCTTTTGTTTTTCACTCTCCAAGGCGTGGTTTCTAGCGGCCTGGTAGTTTTTCTCGTCCACTACATACTTCATGCCTTGTTTCTCACTCTCCCAGCCCTGTTGTTTCTCGACCAGGTCCTTGGTGGACTTGTCCTGGCTCTGAAGAAGTTCTTCCTCTCTTCTCTTCAGCAGGCTTGTGGTCACCAGGTTCTCCTGCAGCTGCTGCTTGTGTCGAGCCTCTTTAGTTTCCATCTCCTCCTCCAGAGCGCTGTATCTTTCCTCCCAGACTGTCACACACTCAAGGAGTTCATCTCCTCTCATCACCAGCAGTTTGACGGTCTCCGCGTCAAACTGCAGGAGACTCATCGTCCTGGCTGTCGGATGTCTCCTTGATGCTCTGGTCTGACTTTGTTCTATCCATGGTGCTGTCTGTGGACTTGTGTTGTGCGTAGGAATACAGATCTGTGTGTCTGTGGGTCGTGTGTTTCAGTTTCAAACAGTAAAGAACAACATCATCAGCAGAAACTTCACCTCGATATAGAGAGACCAGCAGCAGCACATTGATCCCACATCCCTACAAGATGTAATTAATATATACATTAAATAACGTTGACATTTAAACTGTGAACTTTGAATACTTGAACAGCTCTTATGAAATCACCACATTTTTGAAAAACAACAAAAACAAAACAATGTAATTGAACCCAAAAGTAGAAACAAGAACAATCTGCACAAACATCTTCTATCGTTGTTGTATTTATTCAATTCAAAGTTGTTTAAATCACAAATAGAACAGATACCGGTACTTTAGTAACCAACATGTCATACAGTAATGAATATATACTGTATACGTTTACACAGTGAGGCACACACATCATACATTTAATTAACATTTTATTATAAAATCAAGTCTAAACACAACTAAAAAACACTAAATATGAAAAAGGGAAATGGAGAGGGTGAGTAAGAAAGAGGTGAGGGAAATGGAGGAGGGAGGTAAAGTAAACAAAGGATGGAGTAAGGTGAGAGAGGGTGAGGTAGCAGGAAGTACAGTAAAAGGGGGAGGGACTTAATAGTGAGTTTTTTTACATCTATTGTACAGATTGTGGGAAAACCTGAGCTCCAGGAGAAAACCCTGAGTATGAAAAGGGGAAGGCAGTAAGGGGTGAGGTAGGAGGAAGGAGGTGAGGGGAAAGGGAGGAGGGAAAGAGGAGAGGAAAAGACAGCTACTGACGTCCAGCCTCCTCCTTCTCCCCCTTTGCTTCCTTTCTCATCTCCTTCTCTTGCATCTTGCGCAACATCTTCTGCAAAATGGCGTCCCTTTCCTCAGTCGCCCTCCTGCGAGCGAAGAATCCTCTGCTCTTACTCTTCATGTGAAGACACAGGTCCTCCAGAAGTGTCTTCTCGTCCTCCATCTTCTTCTCTTTAGCCTCCCAGCTCAGTCGCGTCTGAGCGAGGTCGTCCTTCTCCTCCTTCGCCTCCTTCAGTCGCGTCTGAGCGAGGTCGTCCTTCTCCTCCTTCGCCTCCTACAGTCGCGTCTGAGCGAGGTCGTCCTTCTCCTCCTTCGCCTCCTTCAGTCGTGTCTGAGCGAGGTCGTCCCTCTCCTCCTTCGCCTCCTTCAGTCGCGTCTGAGCGAGGTCGTCCTTCTCCTCCTTCGCCTCCTTCAGTCGCGTCTGAGCGAGGTCGTCCCTCTCCTCCTTCGCCTCCTTCAGTCGCGTCTGAGCGAGGTCGTCCTTCTCCTCCTTCGCCTCCTTCAGTTGAGTCTCCATCAGATGAACCTTGGTCTCCCAGCGCTGGTGTTTCTGGGTCAGGTCTTTGGAGCACTTCTCCTTCTGCTCCTTCACCTCCTCCTCAAGCTGCTGGACTCTTGTCTCCCAGCTCAGGTGTTGTTCGGTCAGGTCTTCTGAGAACCTTTCCTCCTGCTCTCTCATCTGGTCTTTCAGCTGCTTGACATCCGTCTCCCAGCTTTTTTTGATCTTGACCAAATGATTCTTCTGCTTCTGCACCTGTTTGCATTTAGCCTCCCCCTGTTTTAACTGAGTCTCCCAGCTCAGGTGTTTTTCAGAGAACTTTTTCTCCTGCTCCTCCAGGATGTTCTCCAGCTGCTGGACTCTCATGTCCTTCTGTTTGACATTGCTCTGGTTTTCCTTACTCAGGTTCCTCATGGATTCCTTGGCCAGTTCTAATTGTGCCTGAACCACTTTCATTCTCCCTGATCAGGTGTTTGTGAACCAGGTTGTCACTTTTCTTCTCTTCCTCTTGTAATATGATCTCCATCAGATGAACCTTGGTTTCGCAGCTCAGGTGTTCTTCGGCCAGGTCTTTGGAGAACTTTTCCTCCTTCTCTCTCATCTGGTCTTTCAGCTTCTTGACATCCGTCTCCCAGCTTTTCTTGTTCTTTGCCAGATTATCGTTCTCCTCAGCAGAATTGTGTCAGGATTGAGAGAGGCAAGCAGGACCCAAATGCAGATTAACAGATCATACCTTTATTTCAAGGTTTAAAGCCAGAACTCTTCCCAGTGAACACAGTCCAACTACAACAAGGAACTCACAAAGACTAACAGAAAACACAGAACCTAAATAAACACATGACTAATCAAACACACAAGAGACAGGTGAGGAGGGAGGAGAAAACACAGGGGCACCAGGTGAACACAATCGGTAATCAGGGAGGGGGGAAAACAGACAGAAACCAACAAGCAAAACAGGAGGTGAACACTTTTCAAAATAAAACAGGAAACCAAAGACAGAAAAAGACAAGACAAAACACAACACAGACAGATCGTGACAAATTGAACTTTATTGCCGGTAGAATTCTGATCAGGCATGAGCAACTAGTTTTCTCGTTAAGAACTGCGTGATCGCTGTGTATGCTGTGGATAACATTAGTGTTGGCAAGGACAAGGTACACAGAAAACGAGTTGCTAAAACAAAACACGGCAGTTTACCTTTTACAGAAACAAGTCCTGTTTCTCGCTTGAGGCCAGGAAAAGGCTAGTCACTGTGACCTTTTTACCTGTGCTGGACTATGGTGATTTGTTTTATATGAATGCACCTGCCAATTACCTGAGCAAATTGGATGCTGCATATCACAGCGCTCTGAGATTTGTCACTAATTGTAAAATGCTTACTCATCACTGTACACTGTATACCAAGGCAGGTTTACCATCACTCTCTGTACGGAGGCTCAGTCACTGGTACACTTTTATTTATAAAGCTATGTTGGGCAAACTCCCGTATTACATCTGTTCTCTGGTAAAGCAGAAAGTTGCAAGCAGCTATTGTCTGAGATCACAGGATGTAGTCTTATTAGATGTACCAAGAGTGAGGACTGTCTTAGGTAAGACAGCTTTTATGTGCACAGCTCCACTTGCTTGGAACAGCCTACAGTCCAAATTGAAATTGTTCACCTTTGTTTCTCTGAATGTTTTTAAGGCACGTCTGCACGAAATGCTTTATGACACTATGGGTGTTTGTAAGTGTTGGTGAATATGTAAATATGATGTCCTCTATTGTTTGTTTTTATGTTTCATGTGGAACAAATTGATGCAGGTCTCCCTTGTAAAAGAGATCCATGATCTCAAGGGACCTATCTGTTTAAATAAAGGTTTGAAATGAAATGAAATGACCTTGTTAGCTAATGTTAGCTAGCTGACATTAACGTTACACATTACACTCGTTTAACACTCAACAAAACCTTGTACAGCCAGCTACATATTAACTTTAAATTTTATGCATTTCAGTTCTTCAATAACATTACGTAATTAACACTTCACTTTCTTGACACAGTTCCACTAACATACATTCACTGTCGATTGTTATTTTTTAATATTCTTTGCGGAATTTGGCCGTGTAAAATGTCCTCTTGGGTTGCCGTACAGCCAATGCGTGACGTCATTAGTAAGCGTAACGGACCCCGTGCTGATCTGGTAGGCCGTGCAGATATGGCTGTCACTACCCGATCTGCAGCCCTGCCCGATCTGCAGATGGGGCAGAGCTGCAGATCGGGTAGTGACAATGGTACCTACACCGGTCTTCCAGGACCCGACCGGACAAAAATACGTGACGCAGGCACGAAACATACTACCAATAGAAATACATTGCTTTTAAAATTGACACGAAAAAAATGGGAAAATGGTGTTGGTGAACACGAATCAATAGATTACATATATTTTGTGACTCTAACACGAAATGCCGTGAGACTGGGTTGGCCTTTTACCATGAAACGGTTTTATTGTAAGACTGACCAGGACACACAATGATGTAAAACACATAGTGACACTATGTGTTTTACCTCATTGTGTGTCCTGGTCAGTCTTACAATAAAACCGTTTCATTCCTGGCTCGTCAGTGTCAGCAATTGACTGACAGACCTGCTTATTGTTGGCCAGTCCTGCACAATACATGAACTCGGAGGTTTTCTGTCGCTGCTTCTTGTGTGAAGCTGTCAGCCAGGATCAAAGAGCGGAGGAGGATATCCATAAAGCTGAACAAACCTCCCAGTCACTTTGAAATGGCTGCAAATGGGAAAAACTGCTTCATGTTGATGGTTTGTGGCCAAGCAGTGCATTTTAGACAGACATATGAAGAAAGATGGACAAAGGAAGGCTGGGCGGAGATTGAAAGCTGTTTATATTATAGAAACATGTCATTATAAGTTGGTCCAGGCGTCTGAAGGATGCTCCAATATTACAGCTATTTGGTTTGATATGTCACAATCAAACATATTGACTTAGTCATATTTCAAATAACAGTTTGTAAATGTTTTGTATTGGGTACCAATTAAAAATACCTGCTACTGGTTGGTAGAGTGGAAGAAGTACAGGGACTTAGGGGGTAATACATTTGTTATTAAGAGGTATTAAAATACACCCTTGGTACGATTCAAATTACTGCTATAGTTTATATATAATAATTACAGGGTATAGACTGAGGACACACAGCCTTATAGGTCCTTTTGTAATAGAGCGGTGAAGAGATTACGTTTTTTTGTTAGCAGACTTGGATGTTAGCATCGCAATGGTTCCCTCAACTAAAAGTCAATGGGATTTTTCAAATTGGCTTTTGCAATATTGCATAAAATCTGATCTGTGGCAAACAAATGTTGACGATACTTACACGTTTTGTCCAGCAGGATAATCTCTACATAACAACACTTTAATAACAGTTGAAGTAGATGCTAAGCTAAAGGCGGCTAATGTTGGGCGCGATTACGTTTTGTCGTCTCATTTAGACACTTGTTGACAACCACCTAAAGTAGGGTATTTACTGTCTTGATTTATGTCGTACACAAATTGCTACAAACCCTTTTGTAAACCAGATATTTTATTTTACGCTTCTAACCAAACACACGTTCCGAAAACCAATGACTTGCGTACGAGGGAACCATTAGTGGTACAATGCTAACCCGACGACTCATTCCTGCACCACTCTAGCTATGGCATTAAAAGGAACTAAACTACATGTAGGATTTACTCTAAAGCTAATCTGGCATATAGCCGACCCTTTTAGCACTTTGCTTTGTGTTCATGTATACTTAACGACCTCCTGAGGTTGCACTTCTTTTTAAAAACCTATTTTATTGACTGTCTCACACGTCATTGAGTGCCGACTCCTCACCCCTCTCAACTGACTATTAGGGGCTTAAATTGATCTACAACAGCACGGCATTTCTGGCAATCGGCTACGCTAAAAACAAGCTTTACATAGTTTGTTACAAGCCCCATTTTGGTCGTTATCATTGCTCAGAAACTGACATCCATAGAAAGATTTGGTCTGTTTTTACCAGAGAGTCTTGTAGATTAACTCCATACCTGATTTGTTATGATTTACAACATTTAGGGAGGATACGAGATGATTAAATCCATGTTTTTTGCTGCCATTTTGACTGCAAGGAAGCTCGGGAGGACACATTATATCATGTATTTAGCTGCATACAGTAACTTGTTATGATCTGATGATATGACAGGACATTAAACCTGGGCAAAGTCTTCTCTTACATTATCTTTAATTAATCATTTTATGGACGCATGCAGGGATCGTTTGGACCCTGAACCACATTACTTCTCCCGGGTCTTATACTATAATTTAAAAACTATAACCTTTCACTTTGCTGTACAACAAAGCGTGTTGAATGACTGTCTTAAATCAGGCTGTTAACACAACTCTCTTTCATCCAACCCTATATCCATACCCCTCTAACTTGTAATAATGAATTACCAAAAAGGGGGGAACTCATGATGTACATTAATAACATAGCATGTGAACTATGCAAAGGTCCCATGTTTCTGTTTCAAAAAGACAGTTTAGTAGTGCTAATTTCACACCAGCGCTTTCCCCTTTCTAGCTCCGCCCTCTGTTTAGCGAGCTGACCGGACAGCGCAAAACGCGTATATGAAGTGTCATGAACGCAAGAAATCATACCCTCGTGGGGGCGCGCTCATGTGATTGGCTTAGAATGAAGGAGACATCTGATTGGCTATAGATAGAAAAAAGTACGAATCGGCTGACCGTCAGAGGAGTCTCAAAAAAACCCGCACCCGAATGCACAGCGATCCGTGCACAGGAAGCGGTTTGTGTTTGCAGGTTCAGGGGATTTAAACGGAAAACTAATATGTGAGGATCAAAAATACATATGTAAAACTTTTTTCTGTATTTGGATTATATTTACATGAATATGAAACGGAACACATTTGTGTGTGCTTTGAAAAACACAAGTTTGGATCCGGAAATC
>CADEHL010001053.1:347500-360000 GCA_902827135.1 Harpagifer antarcticus | reverse complement strand
TTGGTATTAAAGGTAAAGTCCTGAAATTGTTTCAATCCTATCTGTCAGAAAGGACCTTTTCTGTACATCTTGGCCAGTATTCTTCAGCTGCAGCCCCACTAGCATATGGGGTCCCACAAGGCTCTATCCTAGGCCCCATGTTGTTCAGTCTGTATCTACTACCTCTGAGGTCAATTTTTAAAAAGCATAACATTTCTTACCATTGCTTTGCAGATTATTTGCAGGTATACCTGCCTATAAAAGCAAACAAGGAATCTAGGATTGCCTTTCTTAGCTGTCTGAAAAGCGTCTTTCTTACAGTGCAGACGCTTTTCTGCTTGCTCCTGCCTCTGCTTACTTTTTATGCTGATTTTCCTATTCTTATTCTCTGAAAACTTCGAGCAGCGGCTCCTGGACATTAACTTATCACTGGGACAGTTCATCTTCGTAAATAGACGGAGGGTTTCAGCCATATTTCAAAATTTTTACGACGACCTCAGTCTTACAGTAGCGTGGCCTAGCAACAGCTAAAGCCTGGTAGGCTACTGCATGCTAGTTGGTAGCAAAATGCCTCCGTTCTCTACAGATGACTTCCACAAACTTATACAGAAGATGGCTGTGTTGGAAATGAAAATGCAACGGTTGGAAGTTAACGTGGAAGTGAATGGACTATGTCATGGGAATGACACCACTTTACCAGTGTTGCAAAATAATGGAGAAGGGTATGCTAACTCACAGCTAGTTAGCAGCTACAAGGATTCCAAGGAACAGGGGGCCTGTGTACTGGGTAATAAATCTACAAGTGGTAGTCCTCCCTGGAACTCTCTGGGTGCAAAGCCGAAGAGTAAATCATTTCCATGGGATTTGGGAGGACGGATAACAGGCAGAGCCCAGCGCTCCGAAATCTGTGATGCGACCGGCTGGCCTGCATTGTTATCACCCAGGAAGAGCGCCTCTTCAACCCCTAAGCAGCAGTGGACATCTGCTAAAGGGAGAATTACAAACAATCCTCCTAAACCACCAAGTGTGCCAATCCAGAACAGATACGCTCCGCTGACCGAGAACCGGAGATCTCTTTCTGATGACCTGGATAACCTGTCCTCTTCACACAACAGGGTAAGGAACAAAAGTAAAAGGCTAGAGGGAAAGCTAACGGCTGGGCCTGAAACTCTGATTGTGGGTGACTCTGCTGTAAGAGATGTAAAAGGTCTGTGTAATAAGAACAACACCAAAGTACTCTGTTTTCCCAAGGATGTGGTCTCTGACTTGGCTGAGAAGATCCTGCATATTGGGGCTAAACATCCAACTGTGAAGAATGTGGTACTACACATTGGAACAAATGATGTTGTGAAACAACAGTCAGAAGTGCTGAAAGAAGACTTTAAATGTTTGTTGCAAACTGTCAGCTCTCTAAATGCAGAGGTGTTCATCAGTGGCCCTCTACCGCCAGTCAGAAGAGGAGTGGAGAGATTCAGCAGATTGTTTGCACTGAACACCTGGCTTTCCAATGCCTGTACTGACCATTCTGTCCATTTTATTGACAATTTTAACTTTTTCTGGGATCGCAGACATCTTTTCAAGGCAAATGGAGTTTGCCTGAACAAGTCAGGAGTGAAATTGTTTATCTCTAACATTTTCAACTGCCTGCGTCATCAATCTGTTCCCTCTGCCAAGGACAAGCGGCAAGAGGAATCAAAACAGGAGAAAGACACAACACATCGTGCAGAAAACCCTGAAGAATTATCACTGCACCCGCCTGAGGAATGTTCTGATTATGGGAGACCTATGACACACATGGAGGACTCTCCGCTGCCCGTCACCCCCCCCCCCTGACAACGCCTCTGAACACATGAAGGCGATACAGAGGGTTGGCACCGATTCTTTCCTGGAGTTCAATGACCAAACTAAGGCGATACGCAGGGCTGGCAGCATTTCCTTTACCCCCGCTCCTCAACGACGCCCACCAAAAAGACGGGCACCATCTCCCCCCCCGTCTTCATCACCGAGCCTACGTCAACCACCTCCCCCCCCTGGCAGCATGTCTTCTACCCCTACACCATCTCCTCCATCTCCATCACCGTGCCTACGTCAACCACCTCCCCTCCCTTCAAGAAAGCATCTGCAGTCTCCGAAGCCTGATAAGGATGTGTGTGTACAAAATGCTTACTGATGTGTGCTGGGTCCAGGCTCAAGGGCGTATGGCACTCTCAACTCTTTCCAGGACATGCCAGGGCCCTGCCTGCCTGTAGCTTTGCCGATATCTGTGTTGATAGGTAATAGATTAAGAGCGGTGAATCATCGTAGATACAGGAAGCGCTCAAACGTTTGTGTGAGTTCATCTAATTTAGCAGTGATTCCATGTCAGCGACAGCTTGTTACAAAAAACATGACTGATAGTGTGTTTAACAAACTTAAACTAGCTTTATTAAATGTCAGGTCTTTGGCGGGAAAAACATTTTTAATCAATGATTTTATCACTGAGCACAATCTCGATTTTATGTTTTTAACAGAAACTTGGATTGAACAAAATAATAGTGCAGCTGTTCTTATCGAATCAACCCCCCCCAACTTTGGTTTTATGAGTCAGGAAAGAATGCATAAGAAAGGGGGTGGAGTTGCTATTCTGTTCAATGATTCCCTTCAATGCAGGAAGACATCTTATGGGAACTTTGCTTCTTTTGAATATGTGGCCCTTCAGCTGAAATGCTCCTCTCGAGCTCTGTTCCTAAATATCTATAGACCACCCAAATACTGTGCAAGCTTTTATGATGACTTTACTGAACTGCTGTCTATAGTGTGTATTGACTTTGACCGTTTAGTCATTGTTGGTGATTTTAACATCCATGTTGACAACCCTCAGGACAGAGGGGCAAAAGAACTGTTTTGTGTTCTTGATAGCCATGGACTGACTCAGCATGTGACGGAGCCCACGCACAATAAGGGGCACACTCTGGACTTAATTATCTCAAAGGGTCTGAATATCTCTAAGGTTGTGGTGACTGATGTTGCACTCTCTGATCATTCCTGTGTTTTCTTTGAGAGCTCTATTTCTGTTCACAAAAATGTTCAAAAAGAGGTAACCACAAAGCGATATTTAACTGAAAACACTAGGGAAATGTTTACTCAGAATTTTTCTTCCACACTTGCCCCTGCTAACATCTCAGTAAATGAGCTAGTAGATCAATTTAATTCAAAAATTAAAAATATTATAGATGCCATTGCTCCAACTAAGGTAAAAGAAGTGACTGGCAAGAAAATATCTCCATGGAGAAAAGCCATGACCGTGAGAGCAGAAAAAAGAGAGTGTCGAAAAGCTGAACGCAGGTGGCGAAAAACAAATCTCCAGGTTCACTTTGAAATCTATAAAGAGAGACTTGGCCTTTATAATTTGGAATTGAAAAACGCACGACAATCGTTCTTCTCTGACATCATTACCAAAAACAAAAACAATGCACGTGCCTTGTTTGCTACCGTCGACAGACTAACTAACCCCCCAGTGTCAGTAGCCTCTGAATTTCTATCCACCAGGGCGTGCAATAATTTTGCCTCCTTTTTCACTGACAAAATTCAGAAAATAAGACAAGCAGTCAGTGCCTCTGCATCAGGAACAGCAAATGTGTTGTCTCTGTGTCCACTTAACATCAATTCAAACACCATGACACAATTCCATCAGATTAATGATAAAAACCTAGAGGACATTATTCAACTTCTGAAATCCTCCTCCTGCTGCCTTGATATTATTCCAACGGGATTTTTTAAAGATGTTTTGCCTTGCATGGCCTCAGATCTACTTCATATAGTAAACAAATCTCTTCACTCAGGTATTTTTCCACAGGCCCTGAAAACTGCAGTCATTAAACCGCTCTTAAAAAAGAATAATCTAGATGCTTCAGTAATGAACAATTACAGGCCCATATCAAACCTGCCATTTCTAGGTAAAATCATTGAAAAAGTTGTTTTTCAACAGCTGAGTAATTTTTTGCATTTAAATGACTGTTTCGATGTGTTCCAGTCAAGCTTTCGTCCAAACCACAGTACTGAGACTGCTCTTGTAAAGGTCTTTAATGACATCCACTTAAACACAGACAGTGGCAGAACTTCAGTGTTAGTATTATTAGATCTCAGTGCTGCATTTGACACTGTTGACCACAGCATATTACTAGACCGACTGGAAAACTGGGTGGGACTTTCGGAAACCGTCCTAAATTGGTTTGAATCCTACTTAAAGGACAGAAACAACTTTGTTTCTATTGGTAAATACACATCTGAGTTGACAAATATGACATGTGGGGTTCCTCAAGGCTCCATCCTGGGGCCGCTTCTCTTTAACATCTACATGCTACCACTGGCTCAGATAATGAAAAACAACCAAATAAGTTACCATAGCTATGCAGATGACACACAAATTTACGTAACAGTTTCAACAGGAGACTATGCTCCAATTCAAACACTGAGTAAGTGCATTGAACAAATCAATGACTGGATGTGTCAGAACTTTCTCCAATTAAACAAAGATAAAACTGAGGTAATGGTTTTTGGAGCCAAGGCAGAACGTATAAAAGTTAGCGCTGAGCTTCAGTCTGCAATGTTCAAAACAACAGATAAAGCCAGAAATCTAGGTGTAGTCATGGACTCTGACCTGAGTTTCAACAGTCACATTAAAACAGTTACTAAATCAGCCTACTATCACCTAAAGAACATATCTAGGATTAAAAGACTAATGTCGCAGCAGGATTTGGAAAAACTTGTCCATGCTTTTATCTTCAGTAGACTCGACTACTGCAATGGTGTCTTCACAGGTCTCACTAAAAAGTCTATTCGGAAGCTGCAGCTGATTCAGAACGCTGCTGCTCGAGTCCTCACTAACACTAAGAAAGTGGATCACATCACTCCTGTTCTGAAGTCTTTACACTGGCTTCCTGTGTGTCAAAGAATAGATTTCAAAATACTGCTGCTGGTTTATAAAGCTTTGAATGGTTTAGGCCCAAAATACATTTCTGATCTACTGCTAAATTATGAACCATCCAGATCTCTCAGGTCTTCAGGGACTGGTCAGCTTTCTGTCCCCAGAGTCAGAACTAAACATGGAGAAGCAGCGTTCAGTTATTATGCTCCAAATATCTGGAACAAACTCCCAGAAACCTGCAGGTCCGCTGCAACTCTGACTACTTTTAAATCCAGACTAAAGACTTTTCTTTTTGTCGCTGCTTTTAATTGAACTATTCATATCTTAGACTGCACTGTAACTTTTATCCATGTATTTTTTCTTTTAGTGTTTATCCATGTATTTCTTCTTTTAATGTTTATTTTATTAGCTTTTCTTTTTAATGACTGATTTTAAATGCCATTTTCTTAATGTCTTTCATTTGTTGTAAAGCACTTTGAATTGCCTTGTGTTGAAAAGTGCTCTATAAATAAACTTGCCTTGCCTTGCCTTGCCTTGAAATACATAAAATCATGGATGAAAATCAACTTCCTGACTCTCAACGAAAACAAGACAGAGATTATAATATTTGGACAGTCTGAACTCCTGGATGGCTTTAATAGTGTACTCGGCCCCTTAGCCTCCCACAGTTGTCAGAAATCTTGGAGTCATCTTTGACAACTGTTTTAAAATTTGACAAACAAATAAGCTCGTCAAGACAAGCTTCTTCCAGCTGCGGCTTCTGGGGAAGGTAAAAGCCTATCTTCCTAGTAAGGAATTTGAACAGCTAATCCACCTGTTTATAACGTCTCGTTTAGACTACTCTAACCCCCTGTATATTGGTGTTGATAAGTGTTTGATCCGTCGCCTGCAGCTTTCTTACTGGGAAGAGACGTTATGACCACATCACACCCGTTTTGGCAGACCTTCATTGGCTTCCTGTCAGTTAAGCCCCTGTCACACTGTCCCGAAATTGACACCCGATGGACACACGATAAAGGAAATGTTCAAATTCGGCTCTGATCGTAACAACATCGCGCCATTCGTGAGGGCATCTTAAGCCATCGTATGACCGACGGTGGAGTTTCTCAGGCTCCGTCAGCAATTTCATGAGCGGCAACTTCGTAAGGCACTCGTGAGGGCATCTTGTCGAATCGTGTCATCTTCGTGTTATCATCGGTGCCATCGGGCATTCGCCCTCACTCTGATCGGGGTGAATGCCCGATGGCACCGATGATAACAAGATGCCCTCACGATGGCCTTACGAAGGGCAAAATTGACAGACGAAAATGAACCTTCGCAAGGTCCTTCGGCAATTTTTTGGCATGCCAAATATTATCCCACCGCTCACGAATGGCCCGATGTTACGATCAGAGCCTAATTTGAACATTTCCTTTATCGTGTGTCCATCGGGTTGTTTTATTGCACAACAAAATCATGTAAACATATTATGTAAATAACCCAATTTGTGTTCTGTGAAACTGAAAAGGATATAATATATTAT
The DNA here is from genome assembly GCA_902827135.1 of Harpagifer antarcticus. NCBI lineage: Eukaryota > Metazoa > Chordata > Actinopteri > Perciformes > Harpagiferidae > Harpagifer > Harpagifer antarcticus. The sequence goes on along the minus strand of CADEHL010001053.1, from coordinate 353,593 downwards.
TTTGAAGGAGAGTTGACAGGACATTGTTGTTGCTATGGAAACAAGATTACGGAGAAAACGTAATATTTTCTACATATAAAGACGGATAAAGTAAAGAATAAAGTCTGAAGATATCAGTACAGTATCATAGCACTGTAACATAATTGTTTGTGTTACTTTCGTTGCAGTTGTATGTCTTAAATGTAATGTAAATGTTGCCTTCGTGTGTGGTTCGGGGCCATCTTCATGCGAAATTCACAATTCCATATTCAAGTGTCCATCGGGTGTCAACTTCGGGACAGTGTGACAGGGGCTTTACAGGATCCAGTTCAAGTACTTACTTGTTGTTTTTATATCATTGCATAGACTGGCACCACATTACCTGTCTGAGTTGTTGCACCGCCATGCTCCAGCTCGAGCATTGCGCTCAGCTCAGCAGAATATGTAGGTGGTTCCTCGGTGCAGGAAAAAAACCTGAGGTGACAGGGCTTTCAGTGTAGCAGCTCCCAGACTGTGGAACAGCCTCGCAGCACATATCCGGACTGCTGAGTCTATTGCACTTTTTAAATCTCAGCTAAAAACTCACCTCTTTGCACTGGCGTTTAATACTAGTTGAACATTACATCTTTATATTTGTATGTGTTTTTTATTTTTTTTTTATATGTTTCTAGTTATTGTGCTTTTTATCATGTTTTTAATTATTGTTTTATTATTGTACTCCCATTGTGTTATTTAATATTGTACTTATTGCCTGTACAGCACTTTGGTCAACTGAAGGTTGTTTTAAATGTGCTATATAAATAAATAAAGATTGAGATTGATTCCTACCAAAGCTAAGGAGCACCTCATACTGTCATTGTGTATGGAGAAAGGTAAGTTAAAAAACTGAAAAGAAAATCCTTCTGCTTGATTTGAAAGTCTATGATGTAGTATTAAAACCACTCAAGTTGTTCCTGTATGCAATTAGAGTTTTAGTTAGATTTATTTATCTGGTAATTACATTAATAATTTGTCTAAGCCCCTTTGGCTTATATTTGTAAAAGTAAAACATCTTCAACTCATACACTGCAATACAAGAACAATGCTACTAATTTGTTTTAATTCCTTCTACGTGGACAAGTTATACAAAGCCATTGTGAGCTTATTAAAAAAGTGTAAAGGATTAGTTTTTTTCTAGCAGTGAGGGTGCAACAATGGTTCATTACAAACTGCTAAAATGAATGGAGGGTTTCCTTCAACACTACTTTAGTATGGAAGCAGTGGCGGACTGGCCATTGGGACGAATGGACCGGTACTGAAGTGGGCCGTTCGGACGATGTGGGCCGGTCGGATAAGTCACTAGCAGCAGCACCCCCTTTCGGTACCGAGGTGGGCCGGCTGTACCCGTCGAGAGTCCCGGCCTGTTTTTTAGTCAAAGTCCGCCCCAGTATGGAAGTATGCTTTTTTGAGACACAGTATGCAACTCAATAAACTACCGTTAGCTTCATTAGCCAACTACAGCGGATGTAATCTGCTAACAACAGATTGTATAATAAAAATTGATAGTTGCCAGTCAGATTTTGTCAGCCTCTTTCTGAAATCAAAGACCCATTTTTTCAAAGTCTGTCAATGTTCAATCTGCAACCATTCGCATTACAAAGAACACATGTGCCGTGCGAGAACGGGAAGCTTCCATAGGTAAATAGCAAAAGGTCAGTTGAGGCTGGCATTGCTCTGAATGTGAGATGGCATTCGTTGTGTGAGATCTGTGGTTTCAGAGCCTCTGGTCACAGTGACTGTATCTCTGGATGTAGCAGGGTGCCATTTCAGGCTGTCACCCACTGCCTGCTGCCGGACCAGATGAGACCAGGCAGAGAAAGCGAGGGCGACGCAGCGGGAGGCTTCACACCTTCCTCCAGCTCAACTCCACGAACTCCCCATGTGTCCTTATATGTACAGTGGCGTGTAATGTATGTGCCTTTCACTTTAATCTCCCCTGTCACTTGAGCCCGGGGCTGACTTTGAGGAAAGGGAGATTTCTATTCTCAATTCGTCTCCTGTGCGAGGGCTCCTTTTTTCTATTTTCTTGTCCTGTCCCTCCCCCCTGCCATCCCATATTCGTGTCGAGTAGATTTGAAGGTACAGGGGCACGACCCCCTTTCCTCATTCTCTTCTCTTTCTCGAACATTTCCCTTTCAGAGAGTGTGGTGCAACACGGTGAAGTAGGCCCATTGAGCCGCGGTGCTCCTCCCTGCATGAATGTGTGCGTTTGGAGTGAATTGAGCTTGACTTTGAGTCCCCACGAACCCAAATCCCCCCCTCCACCACCACCTCTTTCCCCACCCTCCCCTTCCCATAGCAGGTGGCCCCACTGGCAGCAGGGCAGAGAGAGAGGGCTTTGATTCCTAAGCCAGTGGGCTCAGTGCATATTCAAACTATAGGGCCTTTTGTTTGTGTTGCTGCGAGGCCCGAGTCAGACTTGCATGCAGAGAATACAAATCAGACCTTTGACAGGAGCAGTTAACCTACCGCTAAATATAGCTGCCCTGGGTCTGAAAGAGATGGAGGAGCACTGGAGAGAGAGAGAAAGATGGAGGCAGCGATTCGAACAAAGAGAGATATGAGGTCGGGCGAAGGGAGAACGTATAGAAAAGAGAAATTAGGAAACTTTCTTTCTCTATCTTTCTGTACTGAAGGGAATGTGACAGGAGCAGAGAGGTAGACACAGAAAAGCCTGCTGAGCAATGCAAAATAATGCATCTAATTACATGTTTATAGACTCCTTGTTCACTTACAACATTCTTTAACTTATTGTTTTTTGTATTGTTGTACTTCATCTGCATTACGTGCACATTCGTCTTGCAATATTTTATTCTTCTTGCACTATTTTATTGTTTTTTAAATTAGTTTTATTGTTTTAGCTCTTATATATTACGTTGCATTGTTTGAGGAGCCTGGGACTTCAGATTTTCATTGCCTTATCTACACTGTAGCTGCTGCGCGTATGACTAATAAAGCTTTTGAATCTTTGAATCATTGACGTATGCAAAGGCAGCGTGTTGAGGAAGGGGGTAAAAGAGAGAATAAATAAAAAACACCGCGTCTGAGAGCACGGTGGGGAGAGTGGCAAATGAAAGATAGGGAGAGTCTGTTTAATAAAGCAGCAATCTTGAGAGGCTGAGGGAGAGGGAATGAGAAATGTGTTCATACCACAGGGATCTGAGCAGACTGCAAAAGAGGGGGAGAGACACAGAGAAGGAATTAGAGAAGCAAATAGCCAGGAAACAGGACGCAGGACTTACAAACGTCCTGTCTGGATCTTTTTCTCAATCTCCAGATCTTAAAAACCATCACCTGTCCATGAAAGTCGTCTTAGCTCACGAGTGGTCTCAATGTTGGGGTGAATTTTGGGGGGATTATGTCTACCTTGGAGAGGGTTCAAATAAGATTTAGTCAGTAAACCCAATGAAATTGAGACGTACCATTTTTCCTATGCGATACCACTTGCCTGTTGGCCGATACTTAGTTCAGATCCAATACCTGTGCATTAAAAGTACTAGTGTAAGACTTTTCGGTAGTACCTGCTAGATCTGTACTGCAGATGTGTAACTGTCACATGAGATAAGAAAGAAGCAAGATGGCTAACTTGTAACTTGCTTGCTGCCGAGTGTGCGAGCAATTCCTCTTTTTTCCTACAGTTGCACATGTATGCAAAGTAACCAGATGGTTGGTGGTTTACACGAAACCACTTGAGAAGCCTTAATTGGAAACAGTTTGGAAAAGGACAGGGACTTTACAAAAAATAATTGGCAGGTGATTGGACGAACCATCTGTCAGTCAAACTTTTATCGAAGCCAGACGGGGGAACAAATTTCCATCGATAAAAGCGTCCTTTGCTTTTCTTTCAATGAACAAGTATTGTGCTGTTCTGATATAGTTAATACTAGCATCTACGTTAACCCTCTTAGGAGTCGCCATTGCTGTTTTGAATGAACGTCGTTTCCAGTGGCGACTGGTCATTAGGGGCAGGTGGGGCACAGCCCCACCTAGTGTCAGCAGAAACAAAATGCTAAAAATAAATTAAGAAATATATAAAATATATTTTAAGATCATGTTTAATCATCTGATTCGTCTCATTGCTGTTTTAGTCTGTGTTCTTCTAATTAGTGTCTACAGTGTGTGCCTATTGAGCTGTTTAGAGCCATGTGGGACAAAACCCGATCCTGCCCCTCCCTCTCACTGTCTAAGTGAACGGTGACTGTAAAAACTACACTGCGCACGCTCAGAGTATTTTCCTATTTAATGTGTGTGGCCAAAAATAATGACCATAGGGGCATAGAGCTGCCATCCCCACCATACGTCATCTCACATCATTCAGAACTGATTGGCTGAAAATAATATTATATTTTGATTTAGGTCAAAATATAATATTTGTAAACCTGAAGAGTCAGAGCCTCACCAGCCATGAACTTCACTGCAGAAGCTTATATATAGACATCTAAGTTTTTTGTGCCCCACCACTTTTGTACATATAGAACCGCCACTGGTCGTTTCTACGTGTACCGCACACGAACAAGAAACCCTCCTGTAGCTACCAGTAATTTTTCACAAGTGTGGAGGATGCTGATTGGTCCGAACAACGGCTGACTTTGTGACTCGAGGCCTTACAAGATGTATTTTTGCGAGATATGTGATCACACAATTCTTGCAAGATCTCCTGATGTCGTGAGAATCCGGCTACCATGTAAGGTTGTTACAGTATAGCGATAATAACGTGGTTTTGCGTGTTGACTCACGTACTAGCCGATACCGGATCAAGTTATTTAGGCTCTTTTTGGAGGCATTTCCGACAATGGCTGACGTCATGACTTGAGGACTGACAATGTGTTTTTTCTTGTGGTATTTGATCACATAATTATTGCATGATCTCGTGATGTAGCGATAATCCGGCTACAAATTGTTCTAGTATAGCGATAATGTGGTATCGTTTTTGCACGTAGACTCACGTACTTGCAGATTACGGACCAAGTTTTTTAGGCTCTTTTAGAGGCATTTCCGATACTGGTATCAGAACAACTCTACATAAAATTACCTCGTGCAAGTTTGTCCACAGTGTGCATATATACTGTACAACGTGTGATGAAAAATCGAACCATTGAGAGATTGACAGGCTGCATGCGGCAATATTATGCAATTCAGCCTGCGATAGTGATAGATGGTCAGATACGGTGTGTGTGTGTGTGTGTGTGTGTGTGTGTGTGTGTGTGTGTGTGTGTGTGTGTGTGTGTGTGTGTGGACTCTTTCCGCCTGGTCTTTCTAAGATATAAAGTAAAATCGCCCTCAGTGTCAGCCCAGTAAAACCCTGCATCCTGATACAGTTTGACAAATAATAAAACCATGATGAATGGTGGCGCAGTCCCACAATATGCCCACCTCGTCAGCTATACTGAGCTCTTATGCAATGATGGAGCAACACTACTTCCACACTGCCACCACCACTACTCCCACTGTTGGAGTATACTACCCCTACTTCCACTGCTACCCAGGGAGCTGAGCGTGTAATCCCCGGGCGGATAAGGCGAGGTTTGGGGGAGATTTGGGAAGCAGAGATCCCGCTGAAGCCGCCAGTCCTCTTGCTGTGGAAATCCCATGGGATTGGATTATGATGGATATAGAGCCAGTCACTGAGAAGTTGCTGTCAGGGAGCTGCAATGCTCACAGTGGGCCACACTACACACACACACACACACACACACACACACACACACAGATTGTGCTCTTGAATGGGCACTTCCTTTACTCAGGCAGTAATGCACTTACCGTCTGTCCATCAGCTCCCATTATGCACCACTGATGGAGAAGGAAAAACATTTTCAAATAAAAGCTAAAAGAAAGGACCTCGAAGGGGCCTAATTTTATGCATAATGATAATTTTGTAGCGGGGGGTGGGGGGGGAATTAATAACGGAAAATGTCGATCATTCCGCCCCGAATTTAAATGCAGGACCATCTGTAATTTTGAAAAGTTAATTAGCCTAACGTGCAACGCGGTCATGTTCGGGGCAAACGGCTCCAAAGTACATCTCTCCAGGCAGGCTGCCACCGCCTAATGAGAGGCTCCCGGTGAGCAGGTTTA